>JAOTOM010003179.1:0-139558 GCA_034440615.1 Ashinkailepas kermadecensis
TTATCGACAGCAGTGGTGTTTGGTCAGCCGCTCATTAGTTCAGGTTATTGACAGCAGTGGTGTTTGGTCAGCCGCTCATTGGTTCAGGTTATTGACAGCAGTGGTGTTTAGTCAGCCGCTTATTGGTTCAGGTTATCGACAGCAGTGGCGCTCAGTCACGCTTATGGTTGTTATCGACAGCAGTGGCGCTCAGTCAGCCGCTCATTGGTTCAGGTTATCGACAGCAGTGGTGTTCAGTCAGCCGCTCATTGGTTCAGGTTATCGACAGCAGTGGTGTTTGATCAGCCGCTCATTAGTTCAGGTTATTGACAGCAGTGGTGTTTGGTCAGCCGCTTATTGGTTCAGGTTATCGACAGCAGTGGTGTTTGGTCAGCCGCTCATTGGTTCAGGTTATTGACAGCAGTGGTGTTTAGTCAGCCGCTTATTGGTTCAGGTTATCATTGTTGGTGACGCAGTGGTGTTTGGTCAGCCGCTCATTGGTTCAGGTTATCGACAGCAGTGGTGTTTGGTCAGCCGCTCATTGGTTCAGGTTATCGACAGCAGTGGTGTTTAGTCAGCCGCTCATTGGTTCAGGTTATCGACAGCAGTGGTGTCCGGCTCTTTGGTTCAGGTTATCGACAGCAGTGGTGTTTAGGCAGCCGCTCATTGGTTCAGGTTATCGACAGCAGTGGTGTTCAGTCAGCCGCTCATTGGTTCAGGTTATCGACAGCAGTGGTGTTTAGGCAGCCGCTCATTGGTTCAGGTTATCGACAGCAGTGGCGCTCAGTCAGCCGCTCATTGGTTCAGGTTATCGACAGCAGTGGTGTTTAGGCAGCCGCTCATTGGTTCAGGTTATCGACAGCAGTGGTGTTTGGTCAGCCGCTCATTGGTTCAGGTTATCGACAGCAGTGGTGTTTGGTCAGCCGCTTATTGGTTCAGGTTATCGACAGCAGTGGTGTTCAGTCAGCCGCTCATTGGTTCAGGTTATCGACAGCAGTGGTGTTTGGTCAGCCGCTTATTGGTTCAGGTTATCGGCAGCAGTGGTGCTCAGGCAGCCGCTCATTGGTTCAGGTTATCGACAGCAGTGGCGCTCAGTCAGCCGCTCATTGGTTCAGGTTATCGACAGCAGTGGTGTTTAGGCAGCCGCTCATTGGTTCAGGTTATCGACAGCAGTGGCGCTCAGTCAGCCGCTCATTGGTTCAGGTTATCGACAGCAGTGGTGTTTAAGTCAGCCGCTCATTGGTTCAGGTTATCGACAGCAGTGGTGTTTAGCCAGCCGCTCTTGGTTCAGGTTATCGACAGCAGTGGTGTTCGTAAGCCGCTCATTGGTTCAGGTTATCGACAGGTCAGGCAGCCGCTCATTGGTTCAGGTTATCGACAGCAGTGGCGCTCAGTCAGCCGCTCATTGGTTCAGGTTATCGACAGCAGTGGTGTTTAGGCAGCCGCTCATTGGTTCAGGTTATCGGCAGCAGTGGTGTTTAATCAACCGCTTATTCGTTCTGCTCGGTTGATTGTCATGCATTTGTTGTTCCGGACAAGACCGATTGAGACAATCGATCAATCTCCTGATCGCTTACACCTGCCGCCAGAGACGGCGCTGATATCTCTCAATAGCGACCAATAGCGATGACCGGGTGCCGGACAATAACAGCCGGCGGACACAACTGTTCGTCCCAGCGTCTGGCACACGACCACATTCTATGAAGCTCTGTCACATTCCTTGTCCTCTGCCGCCCGGAGCGAAAGGTGTAGTACCACCAGGATTGAGATGCTATGTCCCCCTGCAGGAAGAAGGGAGAAGAAACTGACCCTTCTGGGGTAATGTTTCGCTGTCTGCCGCCCCGATCGAAGGGTGACCAGGATTGAAATGCTATCTTCCCGTTAAGGGAAGAATGGAGAATAACCTGACCCATCTGGGGATAGTGTTCCGCTGTTATTGCGTGGATCAAGAGGATCACCAATGAGGGTTGGGTGGGAGCGATCGTCTGGTGTCAGATCCCGTTCATGAGGCTACCTTCACATGCATACATGCAGTCCCCAGCATTGTTTCTAGGAGCTGGTCTTCGGGAAGAAGGAGGGAGGGCTTGGCCACCAGCAGCTCGCCATTTCCACCAGTGGCGACGGTAGGACTGCAGACACTGGTAGCGGTTCGGTGACTTAAAGTCATGAAGGTTGAAGGCCACACGAATCCATCTTGGTTAAGTATATAGAAGGAATATACTATAAGACGAGAAAAAGGAATGACGCTTCTTGACAATGTTAACTCCTGGTTCTAAAGAATTGTCTACTCCATTGTGTTACCTGGGCTAATCTCTTCAGCATCTGACATGCCCGAGGGTCGATCCTGAATCCACCGCCAGGTACACCTGCTACTCGACGGCTGACAATCGGTTCCATGCTCCACGGCGACCATAGTGATCGGTTTTTCAGTGTCCGTTCTGCAGGCGCTGTTCTCGTTTCCCGGGGCGAGGGCCGGAACCGCCACGGGAGGAGCGTGGAAAAGGTGAGCGGCGACTCAGTGGGAACGATTCGGAGCCGTGTGACATGACCGAAGCGGACGGTGGTGTGTAGAATGCGGGTGAGGCGACTTCAAACCGATCTGCACCTCGTTCGGCAGAGTGATTTCTGTTTTTCAACATCTATTGGAGAATCAACAATTAATACGAGTGAAGTCGACGCACGAATGAGTACTTTCTTGAATATACTGAAGCAAGTTAATATGAGGAGTCCTGCCCAATCTGACCTGATGGTCACGCTTTTGAAACTTCAATGACTATTTTCTTGCACTACTTCAAGTTCTGATTTCTTCACTCGGACGTTGACCTGCTCTTCCTCTGAAGTATTCACATTTCTATTCAAAGAAGGGGTGCTATGGCGGTAGTTGGCCGGTGCCAGCCCGCCCAAACATCGATCACGTCGTTACGCCACGCCACGTGACCTGCGTGACCCGAAGTCGGGTCATTCACCGGTTCAATGGAAGTGAAATGCAAGATACCACGCTAAGCGGATGAGCGCAGCATACACTTAGCGGAACGGCTGTGAGGCAGGAATGGCCTGGACATGGCGCGCCACCCATCTCTATGTCACTATCTGTCTCGCTATCTTGACATGGAACGGCTGTGAGGCAGGAATGGCCTGGACATGGCGCGCCACCCATCTCTATGTCACTATCTGTCTCGCTATCTTGACATGGAACGGCTGTGAGGCAGGAATGGCCTGGACATGGCGCGCCACCCATCTCTATGTCACTATCTGTCTCGCTATCTTGACATGGAACAGTTGTGAGGCAGGAATGGCCTGGACATGGCGCGCCACCCATCTCTATGTCACTATCTGTCTCGCTATCTTGACATGGAACAGTTGTGAGGCAGGAATGGCCTGGACATGGCGCGCCACCCATCTCTATGTCACTATCTGTCTCGCTATCTTGACATGGAACAGTTGTGAGGCAGGAATGGCCTGGACATGGCGCGCCACCCATCTCTATGTCACTATCTGTCTCGCTATCTTGACATGGAACAGTTGTGAGGCAGGAATGGCCTGGACATGGCGCGCCACCCATCTCTATGTCACTATCTGTCTCGCTATCTTGACATGGAACAGTTGTGAGGCAGGAATGGCCTGGACATGGCGCGCCACCCATCTCTATGCCACTCTAGCTGTCTCGCTATCTCGACACAAAACATTTCGGGGTAATATATGTGCATCAGAGGAGTTCAATGCCGCCAAGACTGCAACAATTTCAGCCGAAGCGCATTGGCCTTACACGCGGTTGTGCTGAAATTGAAAGCACCATGAACGAAATCGAGCCCTCCTACCGAGTACGGAGCACGTCACTCAAAATAAATGCATTGTGCCGAACTGCCGAAATGGTCCGCGCTTATTTCTGACATGCCCGCATCCCTGCCGGCATTAGACGGAATCGGATTGTCTCCACGCGTGACCAGGGCGCGACTGTGGCCAGTCCACAAGTTACCTGCCGCTGCCATATAATCTTCAATCCAGCCTGCGGTCTGGAGCCAAAAATCCGCACTAGTACCCACGGTCGCACGACGCTCTTAGTGGTGCTTTACACTGGTACACTCTTATATAGACAACTCCGTATATGGAGCAGTTCTACACGATGGCACTTTGTGTTCAGCGAGGCACAGCATGGTCAAGCCTCGCACTACCATGGGCGTCACCATCCTGGCACGGCAGTCAACACGAGTCTATCAGCTTGTTCAGTTCGCACAGAACACTGCGGAGGCGCTGAGAAAATCCTATTAACTCCGCACCTGCCACGCTTTCGAGTTAATGACGAGACGAGAAATCGGGTTCCACCTTTATTGTAGGGATTCGTTCATGGGCGAGGTTATAAACATTCGCATGTAATTTGTGGTCAACAGAGGAAGGCACCGCATAAAACACGGCGCAGTTGTGGACGCGTGTGGAAATATGACGGTGTCTGCGTGCGCGTGCAAGGCTCGCACGCTCTGGTAACTACCCTGTCACGTTCTTGCTGATCTCGCACACTCTCCCTCAAACTCATTCAGTTCTTGTCACCTGGCCCTCTGATCTTTCTCACTCCATCTCCCTGGCTGAACATCAGTCTCCATCTGGCTTTCCCCGCACTCACCCTGGTTCTCTCAGTGTGGCCTGGTGTGGCCCAGTCCGGCAGCGGTGTGGCGGCGGTATGGCGGCGGTATGGCGGCGGTATGGCTGCAGTATGGCGGCGGTATGGCGGCAGTGTGGCGGCGGTATGGCAGGAGTGGCGGCGGTATGGCAGGAGTGGCGACGTGGGTGACCCGGGCTGGCCGCGCACACGGACACGTGACCGGTGTCGCGATGGGTGCTCCGGGCGTCGGCTGGGTAAACGGACACGTGACCGGCGTCGCGATGGGTGTCTGGGCTTCGGCCGGGTCACACGGACACGTGACCGGTGTCGCGATGGGTGACCTCCGGGCTTCGGCCGGGTCACACGGACACGTGACCGGTGTCGCGATGGGTGACCTCCGGGCTCGGCCGGGTCACACGGACACGTGACCGGTGTCCCGATGGGTGACCTCCGGGCATCAGCCGGGTCACACGGACACGTGACCGGTGTCGCGATGGGTGACCTCCGGGCTTCGGCCGGGTCACACGGACACGTGACCGGTGTCGCGATGGGTGACCTCCGGGCATCAGCCGGGTCACACGGACACGTGACCGGTGTCCCGATGGGTCACCCCCGGGTGTCGGCCGTGTCACACGGGCACGTGACCGGTATCGCGATGGGTCGAACGAATAGCGGCATCTTCCTGACTAGTTCATGGTTAATGGTTCAAAGACGTCGATGAAATATTTGGAGACCTACAGAAACGTAAGTGGTGCACATTGCAACGTCGCTCTTATCTGTGTTCACCCGTAGTTCTGGACATCACCACGCAATAAATACACATGGGAGTTCATACATGCCAAACATATGTGTGCTCAGCGCACAGTGTTCTCATAAGATCGAAATCCGTTTGCGTCTCCCAGTGAGGATCAAATAAGTTCTGCACACAGCCGATTCTGACATATTCCGGTGCTGTTTACGGAAAAAAACTGCATAACATCACCGGTCGGCGCCCATTCAGCATCTACCTCTGCCCGGCACACAACACGCTACCGTGCGGCGGAGGTCCAGCACACCGGTCGCCGTCCAGTGGTCACGTGTGTCGCAATCACGAGCCAATCTGGACGGGCTGACCTGCAGCCGGCCCGCTCAATACACCCGCTATCCAGTTCGGCGCCACGGGTCAGCGGCTGCGGTGCGGTCACGGCGTGGCGGCATCACGTCACGAGAGGGCTGGCCGCCGCCGCGCTGCTCCCAGCAGAGGGCGGCGGTGAAGAGGAACGGCGAGCTGTTGACGGCATCACGTGGCGGCATCACGTCACGAGAGGGCTGGCCGCCGCCGCGCCCCCGGAAAGGTGGCGGCCGCCGCTGCTCCCAGCAGAGGGCGGTGAAGAGGAACGGCGAGCTGTTGACGGCATCACGTGGCGGCATCACGTCACGAGAGGGCTGGCCGCCGCCGCGCTGCTCCCAGCAGAGGGCGGTGAAGAGGAACGGCGAGCTGTTGACGGCATCACGTGGCGGCATCACGTCACGAGAGGGCTGGCCGCCGCCGCTGCTCCCAGCAGAGGGCGGTGAAGAGGAACGGCGAGCTGTTGACGGCATCACGTGGCGGCATCACGTCACGAGAGGGCTGGCCGCCGCCGCGCTGCTCCCAGCAGAGGGCGGTGAAGAGGAACGGCGAGCTGTTGACGGCATCACGTGGCGGCATCACGTCACGAGAGGGCTGGCCGCCGCCGCGCTGCTCCCAGCAGAGGGCAGTGAAGAGGAACGGCGAGCTGTTGACGCAACAGACGTCACGGCAACAGCCAGCTGGGTGTTGACCTACCGCTACCAGAGAAACAGCGACGTCCGAGTTGTGAAGTGCACAGATTAGGTGGCCCATGACCGTGAATAAGTGTCTCACTGAGTTGACGAGTGATGGTAGTGATTGACGAGTGTTCTCGGCTGCGACTTTGGATAGAGTCTAGCAGGATTTTGCACTATGCAGATGCGTCGCAGTGCTAGGAAATTCATGTATGAATGGGGGAACAACAATGAGAGTGAACACACAGCTAGCTCTGAAGACTGAGGATATGAAGGCGAACAGCATTGGTGTGAATGGGGACTATGAAGGTGTCAGGGAGGCCGGTGAAACACACGTCCTACCATTAGTGTGAATGGGACTATGAAGGTGCCAGCGTGGCAGGTGAATCACACGTCCTACCATTAGTGTGAATGGGGTCAATGAAGGGGCCAGGGAGGCAGGTGAACAGACACGTCCCACCAATGCTTTGAAGACCGGCTGCCACAAGCAAAATGTAAATTGGCTGTCTGTACAGATGCCGATATTTTGCCATGCCTGGCTGCACTTCCCCGTCACTGATGGAGAACCTCGCACTGCCGGACTGTAGCTCCCTGTTCACACGGCTCCAGTGTGCCTGACCAAGCATAACTGTAGCCCCGCTGCCATCCAAGCGTATTGGACCACCAGCGCCTGGCTGTTTCCTTGCTATGCCCCAGTTATTCCCTTGCTATGCCCTAGTTTTTCCCTTGCCATGCCCTAGTTGTTCCCTCGCTATGACCCGGTTGTTGCCTTGCTATGCCCTACATACATATTGCTACATGCCCCAGCATTTCCTGGCATTCACATTAACTTGGACTTCATATACTTGATAGGTTCCTGTCATCCGATGGATTTCACTGAAATATGGGCCAGTATCAGCTGCGTATGATGGGGAAATTATCTTTATATTGTTGGCACCAGAAATACTGATGGAAAAAGCAACATAACATACATCTAATGTAAATAGAAAATACAGCTAGTACAGCATAATAAACACAACAAACGCATCAATATGACCAAGATAATCACGGCTACTGCCACTGTTCACCTTATCATGATAATATCATTCGCTCCATTTCTCGTTGAAAAAGATACCAACAAAACACATCCGCAAACACATCCGCACAATAATGTCTCCCACCACGCACAAACACACGAGGCGGCCCGCCGGTGGCTCCTACCATAAGCGGCGCGCGTCGCTTCTCCGTACGGCGCATTGAGTCCACCTGGCGGAGCCCGAAGCGGCAAATCCGATCTTGACCGCGGTGACCATTACGCGCTCCCCAACGCGCCGTGACTATTTCCGCATTCGCGAAAATGTAGCGGACCGGCAGCCCAATTAGGCTGGCGCGAGTCCCTGCAACGGCTTTCGCCGCCGCCGCGCTGAGCGAGAAGTAGGCTGAGCTTGTTTCTGCCGGCGGCGCCTAGACGGCGGCGTTTCAGACACGATTTGCCGGCGAATCTGGCGCACACGTTGCGTATGTGGAGCGCTCGCGCCGCGCAGTTGCACTTAACAATGGTCTGTATTGTTTGTGATTTATATGCCAACTAGCCGCCTTAATCACGAGACATTTTAATTAACGTTTGCCAGTGAAAGACGTTTCTCCCCACACCAGCCCAAAATAGCACAGTATTATCATCGTAGAGTAAAATTCTGTATTTTCTTTCGCACAATTATAATATGATGCATCACCAGGCTTGTCACTCTATTGAGCCATTCAGCGTCGGGTATGGTGAGATTAGTTCTCTCTCTGGTAGTATTTCGTTCAAATTTAGTTCCGTCAGTCTCAGAGGGATACGAGTGACATTTGAACAGGTTAAAACAGGTTAACAGGTTAACAGGAACCGAAAACAGATTAACTGCTCGACTTGTTGGCAACTAAAACATTACTGCAGTAGTGACAGTACATTCAAGCAATTGGCATTTCAAATCGCCGACATGATGATCAAATCGCCCTTGGAACTATTGATGGCAAAGTGAGAGGACACTAATTCAGATGTCGGATGAGATATCCAGTGCAGGATTGTGAAGTCTGTTGCACGACAGTTCAATTCCTCGGGCATGACTTTCGTGCTTCTTAGCTGCAGCCACTTTGTCCAATGTGTCATGGGGACTCGCCATGATACATCACCACTGAGGATGTCTGGAGCCAGTCCAAACATGGACATTGACTCGCCAGTGCACCGAATCACACACATTTGCAAAAAAGCTACTCGTCTGGAGTGCGCGTACATCCGAAAACAAATTTCGGTGTGTCAATCAAAATGGGCGTCACGTGCGCATCACCTTCACTCACTGAACAATCAGCCGATAATGCGATGCGATATCACATGCGATACCGGTTTTTCTTCGAACGGTTTCTTTTCAAGAAGTAATGAACAGGAAATGAACATATATAGCCGAAGATAAGACGCTTATGTCGCGCAATATTGTTCTTTGCATCAGCTTCTCCAATATTGAAGGGCATGCGAATGCCATTTATAAACAACAACATTCTCATGGACAATCCGTATGTAGAAATACCTGAGAAACAAGCAAATGTCATTAAAATTTTACAATGTACGAGTACCTATGAGAATGACATTCGCGTATGTTGAAATTTCTTTCAGCCTCTAATTATTTCTAAAACGAGGCATACTTCAAATAACGATGGAAATTATGCACATTTTACCGCATAATCAGCATTCGCCTAATACCGGATGAAAAACACAGAGTCGGGAAGCTAAACAACAGTAATTTAGGTGACGAATTGCCGACTGTGAAGCCTGGACCGGCTGTCAGTTTGACAGGGTACCACAGCTCGCATCGGTGTCGGCATGACAGACCGACGCATCTCGTCTGCATTTCAGCAGAACAGTCAACCACGCTGACGGGTCGCGAACGGTCTGGTCCGGTAAATGTGGGGATACAAGGGGCTCAGCATACCGACAGCATACCTGAAGCTCTGAAGCATACCCCAGACAGGCTCATGGAGGTGTGGAGGTGGGTGCAACTGGAGCCAGTCGAGATGCCCGTGTATGACACCACGTAATACGCCTTACTGGGCGCAAGGCGAGCGGACATGGCTGCACAATTGCTTGCTTGTTTTACCTATTTGATGTGAGTTGATATCGAAATATCGATGATAAACACGGCTGCCAAAAGTCAAATCAGCAATTAAAGCACCATCCATACACACCAAGAACATTCAGCATATCCGTCTGAAGAAATCATGAAAAAAACGACAAGAACAGCAACATGTTCTGTTGGCGAACGAACTCCTGAAATAGCAGTAAGTTGTAGGCCTGACAGCCAGTGCCATTTGTACCAATTCTGCACAGCAGCTATGGAAAATGTTTAGCGGTGTGGAACTTCGTGGCGACATTTTACGACCATGACAAACGTGGTCACGCGACGGCCTGGCGACCACGACGAGCATGGTTTTGCCCCGACAAATGTGACGACGTGACGGTTTGCCGACCACGACAGACGTGGTTTTTCCCCGACAAATGTGACGACGTGACGGCTTGCCGACCACGACAGCCATGTCGCCGCGACAGACGTGATGCGAGACGATATCTCTCCACTACTTCAGGGCTATTCTGTGTCAGCGTTATTTTTATCAATAGCAGCTTTCACCATATTTCCCACGAAAAGTGGGCGTTCTTGTTTTAATGAAATCAAATTGCTTGTATTCCGACTTTTTCTACGACTTGCATCCCAAAGTTGTCATTTGAAGGAATTGAAGGTCTCAACATGCTAACTACAGTGGATCTGACAACCGTGATTAGCCCGAAAGTAGGTGGCAACAAACACAGTGCTGTTGGTCACGGTTTCAATAACTGCTGCCCTATCAATGTCTTGTCTGTGTCCCAGTAGGCGATCTGATCTGGCTGCCACCCTGGAAATGTCTGAAGACGTCCGTCTCGCGGCCACCGCAAGACTTTTGAAATTCCCAACGTGTGTGAGTGATTAGATTGTGATTGGTGAAGATAGGATACACTGAAATTGAAGTGAAATGCTCGGGTCAAGCAGGCACGAGCCGTTCCGTTGTTCTCCATTGTCCATTTCCATTGTCCATGTGGACGTTTCAGCAAGTCTTCGGCCTCACTCCCACCAACGTTATCTCTGGCTTAGATTTCCACACGACGTTGTCTCAGTGGCACTGTCTTCTTCAGTGCATGACGATACGTCAAGTCCACTTGACACGTCGATAAGGCAGGAAACCAGTGTCTGTCGTGTGCAGACTAAGGTAGGTCTGCATCTAAGGCAGTGTCTGTCCATGTGCAGACTAAGGCATCATGTCAGGTCTGCATCTAAGGCAGTGTCTGTCCATGTGCAGACTAAGGCATCATGTCAGGTCTGCATCTTCGATGGCGGAGTGCCAGTACCTGCTCTATATGGTGACATTTCACCTATATTCGGTATGACGGAGTGTAAGTCTCAGTAAAATGGTGAAGTCCCAATCTCTCGTCCGCGTGACGACACGCTGATGGTCCTGTGTAGGAGTGCCAGTATCGGTAGGATGCTGGAGTCCTAATCTCTCGTTCGTATGGCTGCACGCTGATGGTCCTTTGCAGGAGTGCCAGTCCCGGTAGGATGCTAATCCCAATCCCTCGTCAGTATGACAACCCGCTGATGGTCATGTGCAGGATGGCGGAGTGTCGGTCTCGGTAGGAAGTTGAAGCACCGATCCCTCGTCGGCATGCTGGAATGTTTGGCTCCATGTAAGGTGGACAGTGTTGCCATCTCTGAAGAATGGGGAAATGGAGAAACCTGCGAAGAATAGGGGACCTCATGGGCACGCCAGTGTACCCATAACCCTGTGTAGGGTAACACAATGCCAGTCTCTGAATACGATACCAGTGTTGCTCATTGTCGGTGCAGTGGAGTGGCGATTCCACATGGGTGTAGCGAAACGCCCAGCTCTGTGGTAAGGTGAGGAAGTGCCACTTAACGCCCAGCTCTGTGGTAAGGTGAGGAAGTGCCACTTAACGCCCAGCTCTGTTGTAAGGTGAGGAAGTTCCACTTAATGAGACGAAGAACTATCCAGCCACATGCATGATGAGGGTGTTTTTGTGCTAATATTTGCGTTATGACTGCCACTCCCGTCGGCATGTCGGAGTGCCCACCCCGTCAGTATGTCGGAGTGCCAGAAGTGCCCACCACGTCGGTATGTCGTAGTGCCGGAGTGCCCACCCAATCGGTATGTTGGAGTTCCCGGAATGTCCACCCCGTCGGTATGTCGGTGTGCCCGGAGTTCCCACCCCGTCGACATGTCGGAGTGCCCGGAGTGCCCGGTGCCGACTGTATGACGGGGTGCCGGTCGCGGCACTGGCGCCCCACCACCTCCCACTGCGCTCCGTTCCCACATCGGTGGGGTCAAGCGCCGGCCAACCACCGCCGATAATGTCGGCCAGATCATGGCAAGCAGGCGCCCAGGCGCACTATCGATGCGGCCGGCGCGGCGCTCGCGTACGGCGCCGGCGAAACCGGCCGGCCGGCCGCCTGGTGACCTGGCTGGCCGCCCCGCGTGGAGATGAGCCGCCCGATACCGGCCAGATGCCGCTGATACACCGAAACGGATGAAAACACGAGAGAAACGGCCCGTGTCACGGCGCAGCGGGTGCCGGCCGGTGGAGATACCAGCAGTGGCCGCTGGTCGGCGGCGATACCAGCAGTGGTGCCGGCCGGTGGAGATACCAGCAGTGGACGCTGGCCGGCGGCGATACCAGCAGTGGACGCTGGCCGGCGGCGATACCAGCAGCGAGCGCTGGCCGGTGGAGATGCCAGCAGCGGGCGTTGGTCGGCGGTGATACCAGCAGCGACCGCTGGCCAGCGGCGATACCAGCAGTGCGGCCATATCCAGCGGACCGGCCGTTGTGTGGTGCTGACGATTTATCGCCGCTGTGCTCCGTTGCCAGCCGCACGACGACTGAGACAGACGAGAGGTTAACTCCAGACGCTGCCGCTGGCGGAGGCACACGCATTATATTAGCACCATCGAGCATTCCTGCGTAGATACCGCAGTTTAATGAATGGTGGTCTCTCGGCCTCAGCTCGCTGATTATGAAAAACTGCCGCGTTGGAGCCCGAATTAATAGCGTTGTTTGTAATTGTTTTTGCTTCCGCTGGCTGAAAAAGAAAGCCAAGCCCGGTGGAACGAACATTCCCATGCGTCATCACGGAGTATGGAACCACGTACACACCCTCTCGATCTCAATGTTCCGGCATGTGTGTCCAATCGTTGAGCACATCGGTTGGTTGCAGGACTCAATGGATCGTATCCCTGGTTAAAGAGCTAACGACAATGGCATTTACGATCACTCTAACAAAAAAGAGCAGCTCCCCAGTGCTCCGTTTCCGCAGGAAGTTGAACATTGCACCATTCGACGACCCACAACCCACTGGCCGAGTAAGTGATACAATTAGCATTAGCCTGTGTTGCCAAGCGTGCAGTCGCTTTGCCGCACTTTTGAGAAATGGTAATGATCCGGCGAAGCGACGTGAGGATGATGAGCCGCGCCATGCATTTAGCCCGGTTGACACTTTCGGTGATATTACAAGTGCTTGCTAGCAGGGCGCCGAAATAGAGCCCGCAGTACGGGTGCATTGTTTTCAACACCACAGCTCCAGTTATAGTGGTACATAGTTAAGGAAGTAGAGCAATGTCTTGGATGAATGTCGGCCGACTGACACCAGACCAGACTGTAAACCCAGGGTAGCACCGTGACAAAACCGCCTCCGCGCAGCAGCCTGCTAACCAGGCGGCGTGCGCTTCAGACGTAGGCGACCACTTGAGGACAAAATGACCGATATGACTTCGCCATGGGAGCGACGAGGTGAGCTTTATGCGGGTTACCCAAGCAATTTAGAGTTCAACACGATTATCTACGGCGCTACGTTGAAATAAGGGGACTAACACATGCAGTAACTTCAAATGTGGAGTGCAGGGAGCCCCGACTCTGGCGCTCCGGTGCTCCAGCATAACCGTCGGTGTGTCCACAAGCCCGACTGCTTAAGTAATAGGACAGTGTATTGGTCGGAAGGTAGAGAGAGGACAGGGCTGTTAGCGTCATGACCGGACTACAGCCCAGGGACAGACTAATCCGCTTCGAATCACAGCCTTAGGAGCCTTTGACCGAATTTAAGGCCTAATGATGGTAGCCACGAATATGTCGTCATTGAATGACGTCCGTCTCCTCCGTGTCTATTCATCAAGGGTGGACTAAGAAAATCTAGCATCTAATAAGCCTCGAATACATGACGTTTTCATTCAGGTAGGATCTGCTTGCATAGCACCGGGACCAGGCGGTACTCATGGTACAGCGGGGTCGGCTGTGGTGGAGGTGAGGCCCCAGGGCAGCGGTGGACACCCGCACCGCTCTGGGACCAGGCTACACCCATGGTACAGTGCGGTCGGCTGTGGTGGAGGTGAGGCCCTCGGGCAGCTGTTGGCAGAGAGCGGTGAACACTAGAGCCACCGCCGCGACACACTGGCACTGGTCTACTTGTTTTCACTGGAAACGAGCGGCCGTAGCCGCTGGCGGCTGCAGCCATCTACGGTCAGCTACAGCCAGCTACAGTCAGCTACAGCCGGCTACAGTCGGCTACAGCCAGCTACAGACAGCTACGGCCGGCTACAGCCAGCTACGGCCAGCTACAGCCGGCTACAGCCGGCTACAGCCAGCTATAGCCAGCTACGGCCGACTACAGCCAGCTACGGCCGGCTGGAAACGTGGGTACCAGGGCTGCAGCCGCCGCAGCCGCCGCGGTCGACACGGTGCCGCTGCAGAGTAATGGCGGCGGCGGCGTCTGGGTGGCCGCCGCCGGTGTATACAGTCCGAGCGACAGTGCACACAGCTCTCATGAGGGTCTCACGTGCAGCCGACGGGCGCACCGGCAGGTTGTCGGCCGGTAGATCGGTGCCCGTCAGACGCGCTCCGACTCGGAGCCGCAGTCGCGCGACGATAGCCAACTCAGTGGAACAGTTCGGCACACACCGCAGAGCCGCCAGTGCGGCGGAGTGCGTGACTCGGCAGGATCGGCACCCCGCCGACAATGGCCTAACAACCGATCGCTTGAAAGTCGAGTGTCACCCACGGCATGGGGTGGCCGCTGAACACGCCTCACAGGAGCGTAATTCGTATTCAGCCGACCCATATCCTCAAACGGACGAGACGTCGCTACGTGAGCTGGCATCCGGGGCTCATCTCGCCGGTACTTGAGCAATTTCCAGCACTTGACGCAGGCTCTTCGGTCGGCAATATAATCGATTATGACCGGCGATAAGACGGGCTGTAACACGCGACAGGCCGGGTGGCCGTGCGCCGTTTATGGAGGTCCGTCCATCAGCGCGCACGAGCTCTCCAGGTCGCCGGCGCGTCGCCCCGCATGCCCTCTCTCCCTCTGCCCACAGAAGCCATCGGTCGTCCTGGCTGCCGACCGGCCGCCCCACCACAGACTGAACACAAATCGCCCGCGGCGCGTGGCGACGGCGAGACTATGTCGGCCGGTCCGCACCTGCTTCATGATATCACGAGAAGCTCACGGCTCTGGGGAGCTCGGGAGTGGGCTCCTGCCGCCGCCGCCGCCGGCAGCTCAGACGTCGGCGGACGAGCGGTGGCGGCGGTGCGGCGGCCGGCCGACACCGCCGACCGGTGCATGCCGTTGACCTGGCGGCTCGCCGCCCGACCTCTGACCCTGACCGCCGGCGGCGACGTGACGTCACCGTTGCGGTGCGTGTGATTGCGGCGCGGCGCGATCTGACGGCCGGCGATGAATCGTGTGCCGACAGGTGGGTGGTGATCGACGCCCGGCGGCCGGCCGCCGGCGGCAACGACGATGGGCAACCACCACTCGCAGACGCTCGAGCTCAACCCGACGTGGTCGCATTCGTTCCCACGCGACAGGGAGAAGAAACCGTTCAAGTACGGTGTCATCCAGGACGCGGTGGCCGTCAGAAAAGTGAGTACCAGTGACGCCGGGTGAAAACTGGTCACCGGCCGACGAACTGGGCCAGCCAGCCATAACTGCCACCCCACCCCCCGGTTAGTCAGTCGCCACTCTCGCCAGCTGGAGGCGGGCCTGGGAACGCGCCGCGCCCACAATGGCTAACAGCACCGGCTGTCTCATTTGTGTGCTGGGATCCGTGCCTCGCGACCGCTGCTAATCGAAGCTGCCGGCGGAAACTGTTTCCTTCTGTCAAATTGGACCGGTCTCAGAAAAAGTGGAACTGCCGTGTGCGTGGAAATTGGACGAGAGCGCCCGCGTAACTCGGCTCGTCGTTAGTAGGAATGGAATCCGGGTTGCCGACTTGGGCAGCCTGTACCTGATGTGCAGGTAACAAGCACCGGCGAACCCGCCAGCAGTCATACATTCTTCTAAAATAACACATTTGGTCGGAAGTCCCGTAGTGCATCAGCCGCATAACGCTGCTAAGGTTCGTGCAGGTCACGACGGAATTACGTTGGCTTCAATTAGCCTGAGTTATGCCCCACGATGCGGCAAGGCAAACTACGCGCGATGGCACCGCCGCCGCTATCCGAATCAATCCCGGCGCCGAAGATCACAGGGGACGGCCGCCCGGTCCGACCCGACCCGGCTCTCGAGCCCAAACAGCCCGGCCGGGCGTGGGACGCCGACCGGCGTAGAAAGCGAGCACGTGAGGTGCCCCGCCGGCCGTGGCGTCACTCGTGACGCCGACCGCGTACGCGTGATGGTGTGCGTGGCACGACCGCCTCCGCGGCGTGCGTGCGCTTTTCACACGGCAGACGAGAGGCGATCCGAGCGTCACGGCCGTCCGGCAGCGTTCGGTCGCCGAGCGATGTCGAGCCGTCCCTGCAGGTCCACTCCTCTGCCTCGGCCTGAGGCGATGTGACCTGACCTGACCCGACGGGAGGCGATCCGAGCGTCACGGCCGTCCGGCAGCGTTCGGTCGCCGAGCGATGTCGAGCCGTCCCTGCAGGTCCACTCCTCTGCCTCGGCCTGAGGCGATGTGACCTGACCTGACCCGACGCGGCTGCAGGTGCTGCCGGAGAGGGTTCCCGGGCAGAAGCTGCGGCTGACCACCAACGGCAACATCCTGAACCAGGGCGGCACCATCAGCGGTCGACGTCTGGAGGCTGCCCACAGCTTCAGCCCGCTGCCCGACTCCCAGCAGCCCAGGTAGGACTGCCGCACACCGTCAGTGGTCCAGGTAAGACTGTCGAACGCCGTCCGCCTCTGAGGTAAGACTGCCACACACCGTCAGTGGTCCAGGTAGGACTGCTGCACACCGTCAGTGGTCCAGGTAAGACTGTCGAATGCCGTCCGCCTCTGAGGTAAGACTGCCACACACCGTCAGTGGTCCAGGTAGGACTGCTGCACACCGTCAGTGGTCCAGGTAAGACTGTCGAATGCCGTCCGCCTCTGAGGTAAGACTGCCACACACACAGTCAGTGGTCCAGGTAGGACTGTCACACACAGTCAGTGGTCCAGGTAGGACTGCTGCACACCGTCAGTGGTCCAGGTAAGAGTGTCGAATGCCGTCAGTCTCTGAGGTAAGACTGCCACACACAGTCAGTGCTCCAGGTAGGACTGTCACACACAGTCAGTGGTCCAGGTAGGACTGCCACACACCGTCAGTGGTCCAGGTAAGACTGTCGAATGCCGTCCGCCTCTGAGGTAAGACTGCCACACACCGTCAGTGGTCCAGGTAGGACTGTCACACACAGTCAGTGGTCCAGGTAGGACTGTCACAAACCGTTAGTGGTCCAGGTAGGACTGCCACACACCGTCAGTGGTCCAGGTAGGACTGTCACACACAGTCAGTGGTCCAGGTAGGACTGTCACACACAGTCAGTGGTCCAGGTAGGACTGCCACGCACCGTCAGTGGTCCAGGTAAGACTGCCACACACAGTCAGTGGTCCAGGTAGGACTGTCACACACAGTCAGTGGTCCAGGTAGGACTGTCACAAACCGTTAGTGGTCCAGGTAGGACTGCCACACACCGTCGGTGGTCCAGGTAGGACTGTCCACACTGTCAGTGGCCGAGGTAAGACTGTCGAATGTCATCAGCGTCCAAGGTAAGACTGTTGAACGCCGTCAGCGCCCGAGGAAAGACTGCCGGGCTGTCACGTTTTGTTGATGTAAGAGCACCAAACGGTCACCCTCTAGCTCAAACCAGACGCTCAAACGGTCACCCTCTATCTCCAACCAGAGACTGAAACTGTCACCCTCTAGCTCAAACCAGACACTCAAACGGTCACCCTCTATATCCAACCAGAGACTGAAACCCTCTAGCTCAAACTAGACACTCAAACGGTCACCCTCTGGCTCAAGCCAGATACTCAAACGGTCACCGTCTAGCCCAAACCAGACACTCAAGCTGTCACCCTTTAGTTCAAACCAGACACGCAAACGGTCACCCTCTAGCTCAAACCAGATACCCAAACTGCAGGCGATGTCGACCAAGTACTCCCAGCTTTCGCGGGCGAGCACCCCAGTTGCGCCCCACGACCTACCGAGACGAGCTCGGGCGAGGACCAACTCCGCGTACTGCGGGGTGGTCTGGAACTCGGTGTTCAGCCCCACGGGAGCCCACGCCATCCGTCATACCACTGTCGGTAGCGGGTGGGCCGGGTGGTGGGTCCCGGCTACGGGTGGGCCGGGTGGTGGGTCCCGGCTACGGGTGGGCCGGGTGGTGGGTCCCGGCTACGGGTGGGCCGCTTTGGAGCTGTCGGCTCTCACGCCGTCTCAGTGAGCGTCCACCTGGTGTCAGAATATAAGCGGCGCCGCAGTAAAACACACCTGCCGCTGTGTCGGCTCTCACGCAGTCTCAGTGAGCGTCCACCTGGTGTCAGAATATAAGCGGCGCCGCAGTAAAACACACCTGCCGCTGTGTCGGCTCTCACGCAGTCTCAGTGAGCGTCCACCTGGTGTCAGAATATAAGCGGCGCCGCAGTAAAACACACCTGCCGCTGTGTGTTGGTTCTCACGCCGTCTCAGTGAGCGTCCACCTGGTGTCAGAATATAAGCGGCGCCGCAGTAAAACACACCTGCCGCTGTGTGTCGGCTCTCACGCAGTCTCAGTGAGCGTCCACCTGGTGTCAGAATATAAGCGGCGCCGCAGTAAAACACACCTGCCGCTGTGTGTCGGCTCTCACGCCGTCTCAGTGAGCGTCCACCTGGTGTCAGAATATAAGCGGCGCCGCAGTAAAACACACCTGCCGCTGTGTGTCGGCTCTCACGCAGTCTCAGTGAGCGTCCACCTGGTGTCGGAATGTAAGCGCGGCGCCGCAGTAAAACACACCTGCCGCTGGTATGTCAGCTCTCGCCGGCGCGCGGCCAGCATAAACACCTCGCGACGGCAGGTCACCGCGCGCGCCGGGCGCACCCCGGCCCGGCCGAGATGCAGCGGAGGCCCCGCATGCCATGCCGCCGCCCAGTGTGGGTCGCGGAGAAAGTGCCGTGCCACGCGTGCCGAATATCGGTACGGAAATGCCGGCGCGCGACGCTTCGGTGTGCGGCCGTAGCGTGGGCTGGCAGTCCCAGCCACTCTGGATGTTCGGGGCTGCTGCACTGGGGCACACCTGTTAGGCACGTTCACATGCAGATCTACGTCTCTTTCCCCGCGGAGAGAATCCGATGGTGCTTGTGAGTCATGCTCACTAGAAGTGCTTTAGATGTGGCCGCCGCCACCTCGCTGGCAGTGGGACTCGTCACGCTTCACGCAGTCATGTTTGCTTGGAGATTCATCAGTGCTACACGTGGGTCCATCTTACCGTGGCTACTTTCGTGAGGAGAGGGCTTAACGACCAGCTGCGTGAACACGAGCCACAGACAACAAGCGCTCCTCTCTCTCTCTCTATCTATCTCCTCCGGCGGCTATCAGAGACACCCGGTCGCGTCGCTTCAGAGGCGGGGCGCCGCCGCGGATGACGGCCGGAAGTGCGGGTGGGTCGGCGTTGATGACGGCTGACGAGACGCGTCGGCGACACGACATGGGCAGGAGCGCACCCACAAAGGCGCGAACCGCCCGGAGAGCCGAGCCGGGGCGGCGGCGCGCTTTTCCGTAAACGGCGACCCGCCACCAACACCGACCACGGACACACCTACCCGCCACGGACCATGGATCATCATGTTCAGGCCAGCTGCAGTGACCTGCGCGGATTGCGCAGGTCACTGCAGTGGATTGCGCAGGATTGCGCAGGTCACTGCAGGTCACTCATCGCAACGGAGCACCAGCCGAAAAATGTGGTAGCATGCCAGCATCACAGTACCAGCTGTAAATGTGGAATCATGCCAACCTCACAACACTAGCCGTGAACGTGGTGGCATGCCAGCATCGCAGCACCAGCCGTGAACGTGGTGGCATGCCAGCATCACATATCCGGCTCAATAACGAGCCGAGACATCACGTTTTACCATTGCAAGACACGGGCAGCACACATTCCTGCATCTCTCTCGCCCTCCCTCCCTCCCCTCTCTCTCTCTCTCTCTCTCTCTCTCTCTCTCTCTCTCTCTCTCTCTCTCTCTCTCTCTCTCTCTCTCTCTCTCTCTCTCTCTCTCTCTCTCTCTCTCTCTCTCTCTCTCTCTCTCTCTCTCTCTCTCTCTCTCTCTCTCTCTCTTATCTCTCTCTCTCTCTCTCTCTCTATATATATCTCTCTATATATATATATATATATATATATATATATATATATATATATATATATATATATATATATATATATATATATATATATATATATATATATATATATATATATATCTCTCTCTCTCTCTCTCTCTCTCTCTCTCTCTCTCTCTCTCTCTCTCTCTCTCTCTCTCTCTCTCTCTCTCTCTCACACTTCACTCCGACACACAGAAGGTCATACAGTTTCGTACGCATCCATACAGGTAAACAGGCATCGCTTAATTTAGAGGCCTCCATTTATGGGGGCATTGACCGATACTCCTCCGGCTAAATCCTTGCGGAGTCCGCTTGGTGGTGAGAGTTCGAACTATGCGCATTGGTCCAAGGTGCCAATGGTGCAATGCAGCGCACAAACTGCCTGTAGCTATTATTTCACACAATCATCGAGGCGATACCATAATGATGATCACCATGCTGGTCATCTGCATCCATCAGTTAGTCACCGTCCGGATAGCTCACCGACTATAGATAAAGAGTGTCATTTTATTCACTTTTAGGCACGCCATTGCCCCTCAATGGCTGGTTTACCACTGCACATCTTTTTTGGATTAAGCACGGCACCCTATGCATTGGCCCCCTATGCTGGGAAGCCTGATAGCTAATACATGCATTGTCCCAGCCTATGCGGAATTGTTTCCTATGCGGAAGAGTTCCTATGTGGAACTCTTTCGAGAGCCTCGAGCACCTCACTGTTTAGTTGAACACCTCTACTGTTCAGTTGAGCTCTCCACCCCAGAGCTCCACGAATTCACATAACTTCACTTGTGTAGAAGACATCTGATGAAGAAGAAGGCGGGGTGGGGTGGGTCTAAATGCCACTCGACATACGGTGAAGAAAGATAATATTTGCTTCTCGAAGTTCCACAAGTTCTGCTAACACAGAATCCCCACGGATCGCCATGGTCTTCCGAAGTCCGTCTTCTGGTCATGTCCAAACTCTGAACATGAAGGAGGTTCACTTGCACTATCACGTGCAATCGGTATATTTGCTCCCGGTTGGTATGATTGTCAACGTACCAGGACCGTGGCCATGCGGCTACGGTCCTGTTATATTGACAATCATGCCACAATACCCTGTTGGATTCACAGCTATTTCATATAGCAATAAGTTGAAGGGTGGCGAAGGATGAGAATGTTCACCCATGTCCTCAAACATAGCGAATATCAACTTAATACTTCATTTGCAAGACATGTTAATATCGTATAAAGTGTTTTACTAGTCGTACAGGGCTATCGTTATCCACGATTCGATAGTCACCAGCTCATCAGCTGGACGTTCAGCATGCATTTGACTCCGATGCACCACTGGGTGATGCTATCTGTCGGAATCTGGGCGGTAGCCGGCTTCAGTCTGAAGAAAACCGTCGGCAAGTTTCGCATTGAGGTGATCAACCCGTTTCAGCGGGTGATCAAGCAGCTGAGCCAGGCGCAGCAGGCGGCGATGTACTCCGAGGTGAGCGGCAAGCTGGCCGTGCGCGGCACGTACGACGAACGACGCGGCATCACGGCCGCCAACATCTCCGAGATGGTGCTCAACGTGGCCTACACGCTGCGTCACTTCAAGTTCAACGACTTCGACCGGCGCTACGAGAAGCAGTGGCGCGAGGCGGGCCGCGTGCCGTCGCGCAACCTGTTCCTGCGCTTCCCGCGGCCGTCGCTCACCAGTCTGCACTCGGCGGTGGCCGACCAGTGCTGGCACAGCCTGTACCGCTGTCTCTGGTACCTGGACACGGTCACGCGCCAGATGTACACCACGCGCCGGTTCGACCCGCTGGCGGAGCTGCAGAGGCACTTCAAGCAGCGGGCGACGGTGACGAACGTGGCGCGCTGGCGCGCCGAACGCAGCGAAGAGTTCAGCATCATGCTGGCCGGCTACACCTGGCGCTGTGCGATGCTGCACCGCGTCGCCGTCGACGCACCCGAGCCGTTCCACAGCACCGTCGAGCGGTTCCGGTGGCTCACCACGGCCGCGTACTTCATGTGCTGGTACACGCAGCACCAGATGCCCGAGCTGGCCTTCTTCGGCGAGCGGTGCGACAACTTCGCCGACTGCATGCAGAGCGCCGACTCGACGTCGGTGGGCAACCAGGACGCGCGCGTGCGCTCGCCCGACATGCCGTTCGCCTGCGCGCGCTACAGCTTCTGTCCGGAGGTGTGCTGTCCACTGCGGAGCGTGCGCTCGCTGGACCAGTGCGCCGACTCGCCGCTCAACCCGTGCATGCCCGACAACCGGCCCGGCGAGCGCGAGTGCAGCCTCGACTCGGCCAACAACCGGCACTTCGACGCGCTCATCGCCAACTACGTGAACGTGTCGTGCCGCTGCCCGCGCGGCCACCGCTTCAGCGCCTACTTCCGCCGCTGCGTCGACGTCGACGAGTGCTTCGAGGGCGCCGACGACTGCAACCGCGTCACGGAGACGTGCGTCAACCTGCGCGGCGACTTCGACTGCGTCTGCCGCTACGGCTTCCGCTTCAACGTCAGCGAGCGGGCGTGTCGGCCCAGCAGCGAGGTGCGCTTGGAGGAGGCTGTGGCCGTGGCGCAGATGCGACGGAACTCGCACAACCGCTCGCTGTCGCAGCGGCTGCGTCAAATCGAGGAGGATCTGCGCAGCAACCGCGTCCGCGCCTACTTCTCCTGGCTGCCCTGGGACCGACTACGGGTCTCCAAGCTGGGGGAGGTGGTGGCCGGGTTTGGCAAGCTCAGGAGGCTGCTGACGGGTGCTGCTGGTCGGTCGGCGGAGACGCTGTCTCTGCTGGTGCTCTGTGTTGGTGTTGCGCTGACCCACTGAACTAGCAGCATGATCTTCAAAAGGTGGCCCTGACCCGAAGGTCTGGTGGACGCCACGCGTCACTGACCCGAGACCTGGCTGGCCGGAGCGACCGTCAGCGGTGCTGGAAGGCAGCGGTCAGTCACAGATCGCAGGTGCCGTGACGCCCGTGACGGACTGTCACAGAGCGGGCCGCAGCACCGCTGAGCACTCCGTCTGCGACTGTCGACATTGTGATCGTCGCAACGTCACACGTCACAACGTGACGTGACGCATCGACACGTGACAGGTCTGCAGGAGCGTGCGTAGACGCTGTTGCCGGGCCGTTTCGCGGTGGCACGTTCTGGTACACGTGCTGTAGCGCCGTCCTGACGCTAGTGGTGGACGCCTGAAATCGCGCCGCTGCGCGTCTCTCGGTCAGAGCGGAGCTCGGTCGAAAAGTGGTCCGGCGGTCGACAATCGGACCGGTCACGTGGTGTCCCGACGTGGACGTGGTCGGCACCCAATCGATGTCACGTGGTCCCGCGGTCAACAGCTCGCCGTGTCCCGTAGCCTTTCGTGGTCAGCAACTCACTCACGTCACATGGTGCCGTGGTCAGCATCTCCCCGGGTCGCGTGGTGCCCGAGTCAGGCTGTCACATAGGTCGAATGGTCTGTGGTGGGTGACAGTTCATCCGAGTCACATGATCCCTCTAAATCAGCACTCACCCAGGTGACTGGCACCCAGTGACAAACAACTCTCTCAGGGAGCAAAAGGTGTCCCAGACACACCGACTTACTCTTTACCTGTCGCGTTTAGCACTGACGATCTGAAATCCGTGCCCGTGAGACTTCGCGGAATACATCCCACAACATAAACACTGGTTTTATTGTTTACAGAAGAGTATCAGTTGGGGAAACGGTGCAAAGGGGAAAATGATGTCACTACGGTGTCTGCTATATCCGGTGCATGGCCTGGCAGAGGCTTGTAGTTCATGGCACTGTCTCGACTACACGTAGACATGAACATGATCATATGAGCGTGACATTCAACGCATGCACACCACTGTTGTATTTCCGCTGCATGCCAGCTGACGATGGAGGGATGACAGATCTGACCGACGCGGTTCAGCTAACTTGCCTGAACGGGTTGACGGTGGTCGAGGGATGGCCTTCACACCTGCGACCTGCAGGTCATGAGTTCGAGACTCGGTTGCCACTGGGATCATTTCGCCACCCGTGGTCAATCGCAACACAGGGACGTCGAATGGCCCAAGCAGGTGACGTCGGTTAGTTAGTTAGCTAGGTAGTCATTTGGGCTTCAGGGCACTCAGACCATAATATTCATACAGCGTCGATAGGTAAAATCGGTGCAAATTAACAAAGGATCGGATCCAGATCAACCGCTGACAGGATGTACAAAAGTGTAGCAACATACTAAAATTAACAGGACTGTCACCAGCTGCAAGTGTTTTCTTTTGATGAAGCGTGACACATGTCAGACAGTAATGACGTTCAGAAGGTGTGTGGAGTGGGTGGGGGTTGGGGGTGGTAAGCAGTACCTCATCCCCAAAATCTAACTAATTTTACCATTAAGCTCATTAGGCGCCGCATAGAAAGAACTGCTTGAAAATCGCTTCCCAGGCGTGACACAGTTTCTGCGGCCGTCCAGACCTGTCGGGAAAGCCCGCGGCGTCGGACGTCGACACCCCTGTTCGCACCCATATGGGTCCGTTAGCGGTCGGCCGGCACGGGAACGCGCTTAACGCCGCGGCCAGCCCACCGCCGACTCTCCCGCGGTATTCGGATTCCGGCGGCGGCCATCAAAGTGGACCGGCCATCAAAGCCGGACGTCGTCGAAGCTGACCGGCGTCGTTAGTCCCCGTCGGCCGAGACAATGGCAGCCCACGGTGTGAGCGGCACGCCGATCTCTCCGACACGTGCGGCGACGTGCCTCGGGATGGCGGCGTCACAAAACGACGACGGTAGACCGGCGTTGTGCCACGGACAGCCGCCAAGAAACACACCGCTCTACCCATTCAGAAAACAAACCGCTTTACCGGCTAGAGAACACACTGCTTTACACGCAAGAAAACACACCGCTTTGCCCCTTCAGAAAACACACCTCTTTGTCCGCCAGAAAACACACCGCTTTACCCATTCATAAAACACCGATTTCCCCCCCCAGGAAACACATGATTTTCCCTCAGGGAACCACACCGATTTACCCCCTCCCCCCTCAGGAAACACATGATTTTCCCGCAGGGAACCACACCACTTTACGTTGCCGCATAACTACTCGTGCCAATATGGATTTAGACTCATATCAGTCGGGCAAATTGTGTTAGCATGACACTGCAGTGGTCCCCACGGCCAGAATATACATCCATGGTCACACCTGACTTTATATCGCCACATGCGCAGTCGATCTTAATATCCCCACATTCCCACACACACACTCATCACCTCTCCAAACACACACGGACAGATGCACAAAGGCACACCCAATATGTCAAATGGATTGGTGCAACTTTTCATAGGGGAAGAAACAGAGCAAAGGGGGCCACCCTCGACCTCGAAACTGGAGCGCTTTACTTTTGGTGTTGCGGTTCGAACTGGTATGTAACTTCCGTGATAGTTACCAGACTTCAGCAGGTAGAACTTAAAGTGCAAATCCCACTGTAAAAAGTACAGCATAAAGTTGTGCTTGACAGCACAAGCTTTGACCGCACTCCTCTCCCCGCCGAATACATGTTTTCCTCTTCTGGATTTTACTTCATCATTCCATGTCTATTACCAGAAGACATGGTAGAAGACATGAAAGAAGACAGTTCCAGAACGTCATCAGGGCAAAAGGATTTCATGTCTTCTGCTCTCCATAACTGGAACATCCTTTGTGAGCCATCTCTCCTGCTATCTACTGAGGTGTCTGAGTTCATGGTTTGTTGTGACATAATGTGATTCATCAGCTACTCCCAAACGTACTGAATCGACGTCGTCTCAACGTTTCGAAAGGTGTGTTCTACTTATTTGCATGCTTACATCCTATCACTATTGTAAGTATGGACCGTGAGAAAGTCTGGCCCTCTGGCCATGCCGCTGATTTACACCTTTTGTCCGGCAGTTCCCTGCAGCCGACACTGCAGCACGGTGGAGGAACACACGCCGCTGATTTACACCTTTTGTCCGGCAGTTCCCTGCAGCCGACACTGCAGCACGGTGAAGGGACACACGACGCTGATTTACACCTTTTGTCCGGCAGTTCCCTACAGCCGACACTGCAGCACGGTGGAGGAACACACGCCGCTGATTTACACCTTTTGTCCGGCAGTTCCCTGCAGCCGACACTGCAGCACGGTGAAGGGACACACGATGCTCCGGTCGGCGACCACCTGCAGAAGGGCTACGACAGCGAGCCGGACCTGCGCGAATCGGCCGCCGACGCGGCGCCCGACCACCAGGCGCGCACTCTGGCGCGTGACGCCGCCGGCAAGGGCCGCGCGCGCTCGCGCAAGAAGAGCCGCGCGCCGCCACCGCCGCTGGAGCACCAGCTGCCGCCGCCGCCAGATATGCCGCCGCCGCCGATACCCACCCAGCCGCCGAACACCGCCCATCCGCCGAACCCCGCCCAGCCGGTCGGCACTCAGCAGGCCGCCGACAAGTCGCGCAAGCGGCTGTTCAAACGCCACACGGACGGCCGCCGGCGCGCCGGCGTCCGCTCGCCGGCCTTCAGCAGGGCCGTGTCCGAGGAGCGCTGGGTGCCGGCGCAGCGCGAGATGGAGGAGCGCCGGTCGCGCGCGCAGAGCGTGGACTGCATCCGAGCGCGAGCGCTGGCCAACCAGTCGGAGCCGGTGTCGAGCTTCTCGGGTGCGCCGCGAGCGCACGGCTCGCAGCTGGGGCCGTCGCAGTCGGTGGAGCACGTGCAGCAGCTGGCGAGTCGCGAGAAGACGCCGCCGGCAGATCAGCAGCACACACACACCGGCCAGCTGAGCAAGTCACGCGGCTACAGCAACAGCGAGGGGGCGCTGCAGTCGGCGACCGCCGGCGCCGACGGCAGCGACGACGGCGTGCTGCAGCAGGCAGTCAGCACGCAGGACCACCGCATCACCATCACCGTCAGCTCCGGCTCCAGCGAGGGCGACGGCGGCCGCAAGGACGCCAAGCCCAGCATGTTCTACTTCGGCATGGAGCCGAGCGCCGAGAGGCGCGACGCCGACGCCGGGAAGACGTCGGCGCTGGCCAGGGTGAAACGCAACGAGCACGTCTTCATCAACGGCTCCAGCGTCAGCTACCGCAAGCGCGTGGCGAGCGCGAGCCGCTCCAGGAGCTCTGGCACGGGCTCGGACTCGGTCGGCGACGGCAAGCAGCGGCCGCTGGCGGCCGTGGTGCGCATCCCGTCCCGGAAGCTGGCCGACTTCGTCAGCAGTCTGGAGCGCAGCCGGCAGAAGCTGCTGTCGGCCAGCCGCGACGAGATCCTCACCAACTCGTCGGCGCTCAGCTGCAAGTCGCAGTCGAGCGTGTTCGACCTGGAGCTGGACGGCGCCGGCGACGAGTCGATTTCGATGCACCTGCGGCCCACGCTGCCCCGCAAGCAGCTGGAGATCCCGCGCTTCTCGCCGCTGTCGGCCTGGCGCAGCCTGAACCTGCCGCGCGTTGGCGGCCGCGCGTGGCGCCACGGCGCTGACGCGGCCGCCGCCGACGCCAGCGACGCCAGCGACGAGCCGCCGCCGCCGCCACTGACGGCCAGCCCGCCCATCGGCCGCCGCCGGCCGCTCACCAAGTCGGCCGACTCGGGCATATCCGGCGACGCCAGCAGCCCGCCGCTGGCCGCGTCGTCGCCGACGCAGGAGCGCGCCGCCGGCTGGGTGCCGGCGCACGACCTGGACGTCAGCAGCGGCGGCGGCGAGGAGCCGCCCGGCGCAGTGCACAAGCTCGGCCAGCCGACGTCGCCCAGGCTGATGTCGCGCGCCGACATGTTCCACGCGTCGGACGAGGCGGGCGGCGCGGCGACGCGGCGCGCCGAGCGCGGCGAGCGCGGCGCGTCACCGCACATCTACAACAGCCTGCGCCAGATGAAGCGCTCCGTGTCCACGGCCATCAACGCGCTGCGTCGCTCGCCGGCCCACTCGATCGACGACAACTGGCTGCTGAGTCGCAGCGTGCCCACGTCGCTCAACGGCGGCGACGACGAGCCGACGCCGCGCGCCAGCGAGGTGCGTTCCGACGGCGGCACGGGCGCCGCGCGCCACGCACTCTACCTGCCCGAGTACCACTCCATGAAGCTGGAGAGGAACAGGTCGCGCTCGGTTGCCGCCGCCGCCGTCGCCGCCGCCAAGACCAGCCTGAGCAGCGTGAACTGGCGCGGGGAAGAGGGGCGGGAAGAACGGCGGCACGGACGGAATGAAGAGCGTCGGGAGGAGCGCCGAGCCACGCCTGAGAAGCCGCCGCGCACGTCGCTCTCCGGCGGCGGGCACAAGAAGAAGTTCTCCTACCAGAGCACGATGCGGCTGCTGGAGAAGCGCAAGCTGGAGGCGCGCCTCAGTCGGCTAGCCGACGAGGAGGAGCAGCGCCGGCGCAAGGAGCAGCAGCTGATGCAGCAGGTCGAGCAGGAGTTCCAGCGGAAGCGCGGCCGGGAGCAGGCGGACGCGACGCAGAGCCAGCAGATGTTCGAGTCGGAGTACGCAGAGCCCCGCCGGTCGCAACGCAGACTGCCGGACAGTCTGCCGGCCATCAGCGTCGGCGTGAGCGCGTCGCTTGTCCAGCCTGCCGGCCCGATCCGACCCAGCCCGACCCGGTCCGGTGCGCTGCCGGATCCAGCGCGGCCTGGACCGCACTACCGCGTGGTCGGCACCGAGCCGCACGCCAGCCCGTTCCAGGCGGGCCCGCGCGGCGCCGAGCCCGACCACGGCCCCATCAGCCTGCAGATCACCGTGAGCAGCGGCGACCCGCCGCCGCCGCCGCCGCCCGACTACAGCAGCCTGCCGCCGCTGCCGGCCGCCGGCGACGGGCCCGCGTCGCTGCCGACGCCGCAGCGCGCCGCCAAGAGCCGCGACAAGCCGACTTTCCTGTCCGGCGTGCGCAACTGGATCCGCGCCCGCAAGGAGGTCGGCCGCGGCTACGAGACAGCGCACGGCGCGCGCCAGGAGCCAGAGGGGGCGCCGGCGCTGGTGCCCACCGGCCAGCAGGACGACTTCCGCCGGGAGATCCTGTCGGCGGCGCGTCGGCGCAGCGGCAGGCCGACCGAGAAGCGCAAATCCATCTACAAACAGGTGAGCCGACATCGGCTGGACACGAGGCGTCGGTGACGCGTGTGCTGCGTGTTAACATAATTGATCTGCTCTTGGCTAGTCTTGCACGTTATGAAGCAGGTGTTTTCAATGGAAAATAATCGGGAAAAGCCTACAGTTCTTGAGAGTAACAGGGCTTGAGACGATCGATTGTGACAATGAAAGCATGGCAAATTGTGATCTATTATGCACGGTGCGACCGTGGAATGAGTGAGAAAAACAGTGGCGTACCACTCAGCACTGTCACATCCGAAAAATATGCAGAACAGAAAAGTGGACTTGTCACAAATGAAGAGGTGTGCGCAGTTTTCGCCGATAATGTATCACCTGAGGAAGTATACCGCGCACATATCACCAATCGCAAGCATAGCCTCCTATGCTGGCCGATATTCCGGCAGTGTTCGGCGCTGCCCGCTCTGTTCCACTTCCCGTCACTCTCCGAGAGGTACGGTCACTCACCTCAGCCTGACTGAGCTCGTCGTCACCTGGAGTAATCCATAACCCTGACTGGTCCCCTGCGGCCGTCAGGTGGCCGATTTCACCTCAGCCTGGCCGAGCTCGTCACTTACTGGAGTGATCCATCACTCTGACTGGTCCCCCACCCCTTCCCCGCGGCCGCCAGGAGACCCAGCTAGTCACCTTCTGGAGTAATTCATCACCCTGACTGGTCACCCCCCCTGAACTCTGAACTCTGCCGCCAGGTGGCAGAGTTCACCGAGGACGTGAGCGACCTGAGCGGGCTCAACAGCCCGGTGTCGGAGCAGGGCTCGCCGTCCCTGGCCGGCTCCGCCCAGCCGCACAGCAGCGGCTACGAGTCGTCGCCGAACATGGACGGCGCGACCCGGCTCACCCACGAACTGTCCGAGTACAGAGAGGAGCGGCGCGAGTACCCCGAGTACCGCGCCGCCACCGCCGCGCCGGCCGGCCGGCCTCAGGAGCCGACCACGACCGCCAGGTCAGGCACAGTCACAGTCAGTCACAGTCACAGTCACAGTCACAGTCAGGCACTGTCACAGTCGCTTCACTTGTTACGTGACGTGACGCGTGGAATGATCGGCTGGGCGACTGGTCGAGCCAGTTTCCGGTAGCTTTGGACCATTCAGGTCACCATTCTTCATCTACATGCCAACCAACTATACTGTGTTTAATACATAGTTTAATACTGTGACATCGTCACTCCTGACGATGGCCCCTGGCCGAAACGTTGAGTAATAAAGTATAACCTTTATCGTTACTTTTGATATCAACTCAGCACCTCCTGGTATATTGAAGGTCGTATATTTTCTTTGCACGCAACAACTATACTGTGTGCAGACCCCGCGTAGCCAATGACCACCACTGCGGTGAAATCCTTGCGCTGTCTGCTCAAAACGATGTTTTCAATACACGTAGGAATAGCACAGTTGGTGCTAGGGACGGGGATGCACAGGCACATTTTCAGGGTGATCGTTACGCATAGTTGATGGTTGAGGTTCGTCAGCAGCGATGGGTTCCATATCCGCGGTCGTTCATCGGCTGGCGGCTTCAGTAGCAGTTTGAAGGACGCACGCGGTGACAGGAACAATAGGATTGATCCGAGCTCATCTCGCCTTTAACAAATGCATACAATATACTGGCGTCGTTTAAGCTGCCTCCCCGACAAGATGTGGGTGGACCTGAACTGTGACGTCGTACCGTTGCTCGCCTCAGGAGTGCTCCGTTCGAGGTGTTCGGGTCGAGCCGACAGGGACGCCGCACTCCCGCTTCCATCTACGCCGACGTGCATGGCCGGTCTGAGAAGGCAGGCCGCAGCCAAGGTGAGTCCCTCCATCTCCGCCGACGTGCACGGCCGGTCTGAGAAGGCAGGCCGCAGCCAAGGTGAGTCCCTCCATCTACGCCGACGTGCACGGCCGGACTGAGAAGGCAGGCCGTGGCCAAGGTCAGTCTCTTCACCTACAGTGACGGCCGGACAGACGAGATGCGTTGCAGCCAAGACGAGCGTGTCTCGAGTACCGTCCGCGTATCAGTGTGACGATGTGTCAGTGCTGGCTTCCGTTGGTTTGACACAGGTCATCATGTGATCATGTGATGGCATGAGCCCGCGGCTGCCCTCAGCTGTTGACCTCGATTCATACATACACAGGCCACCTGTTATTAACAAGACTGCATCATAACTTAGGTGCCCAACGTCTAAGGCTGTTCCAGCATATACCCGGACACACTATTCCCCTCTGAATGCCCATAACGCAGCGGCTCCATCCTGTACCGCCACACGTACTAACGACGTACTAACGACGCACTTGTTGACTCTGTGGTGGGGCTGTACACTCTGAATATCGATAGCGTGAGCACCGCTACAGCCGCTGTTCGGCGTGGTTTGCACCCTGAGCAGGCACACAGCCACTGACAGTGTGTGTCTGCTGCTCTCCAGGGCCGCCTGCTCACCCATACCCCGAGACACAACCGCCACACACAACACCCATGCACAACAACTACCGGCGAGAGTTCGCCCTGGGCTCCGTCGTCAGCACTCTGGCATCCGGCTCGGACGCGAAGGAGCCCGCGTCGGAGCCCACGCCGGAGCCGAAGACGGAGCCGACGCCGGCCCCAGCCGACCGGAGGAAATCCACCGGCAGGTGAGACGAGGTGACGGTCCGGAGGTGACCTCCCGGCAGGTGAGTCTACGACAGTGAGGCGAGGTGAGGGACCAGAGGAAACCTACCGGCAGGTGAGTGCACGACAGTGAGGCGAGAAGGACCTGAGGAAACCCACCGGCAGGTGAGACGAGGTGACGGGCCGGAGGAGACCTACCGGCAGGTGAGTCTACGACAGTGAGGCGAGGTGAGGGACCAGAGGAAACCTACCGGCAGGTGAGTGCACGACAGTGAGGCGAGAAGGACCTGAGGAAACCCACCGGCAGGTAAAGTGAGGAGAGGGACCGGAGGAAACCCACCAGCAGGTGAAGTAAAGAGAGGGACCGGAGGAAATCCACCGGCAGGTGAGTCTACGACATTGAGGCGAGGAGAGGGGACCGCGAGCACGCAGCTTGTGTCTTCTGTGAGCTGTGCGTGCAGCGAGGTTAAGGTAATCAGCAATGATTGGAGAAACTGTGGGATAATCCGAAATATGTACTCCATGACGAGTGGTAGCGATGGAAACAAGGCCACCTGGCCATCGGGTTGTCTTGTTGAGATGTAGCGCAAGTGACACGCTTCAGACGGTGAAATGCCCAGATGTCCTTATTATATGTCCCCATGTCTCATGGCGTACACTGCTTACAGTTTTCTGATAACTCTACAATTTTCATGTCTGAACTTGACATTTTAAATTAGGAAATAAGCGTGATTAGAATTTAACGTTCAATGAAGGGTTATCGTTTAGCAGTAATAAATGAAGCACACATCGAAAAACGAAAACAAAAGGAGTTGGCAGTGCCTCTCAAACAACAGCCGCACAACACGAAATATACCTCGATCCAGTCCGAATACTCGATACTCGACAAAGTAAATTATTCCATTGATAATGTGCATTAGATGTGCCGACTGCGGTGTCCGAGGCTCAGATGGTGTTTGTGATTTGAATTGTAAACATGTATGTATTCGTATATTCTGAACACCTTAGTAGAAAGATGAGATATGAGCGACACATATATGTCATATACCATGGTATTCACACTCGAGAATACGAGTACTCATTTAAAATCAATTACGGCGCAACACAACAGTATACAGCCGCATCCCGGAACACAATCTCACCCCTCCGCCTTCACTCCGGGACACAATCTCACCCCTCCACCTCAACTCCGGGACACAATCCCACCCCTCCGCCTCTACTCCGGGACACAATCCCACCCCTCCGCCTCTACTCCGGGACACAATCCCACCCTCCGCCTCCACTCCGGGACACATTTCCCCCTCAGCTTCTACTCCGGGACACAATACCACCCCTACACCTCCACTCCAAAGAGGACAGCATGACGACCGTCTCATCTGCAATACACCCAGTCCGAGTCTTTACAGCAGCATAGGCCAGTTTGTGGTGTAAACTATGCAAGATGGAACAGGTTGAGGCGATTATAGTGATGCAACGTTAACTACATTGTATCGGTGAACACTGAATATGGCGTGCATCTATCTCATGCAGTTGTTTTCCTGTTCAAGTGCTTTCTTCGCCTGAGAACATCGTCACGATCCAAGCAGATTTGCCGCATCATGTAGGTCGCTACCCTGATAACAGCATAACTCCTTGGGCCCGAGGCGCCACCAGTAGCCCGTGTCGATATCGTCGATATCGTCGATATGTCGATAGCCCACTAATCGATATTATCAGTGCCGCAGAACAGGGCCCGATTGGTAAACAGAACGGCACTGACAGCCAGTGTGTGGGCGTTGGACACAGCAGCCATTAGAGCGTGGAAAATGGGGCAGCGTGACAAATGATGAGACCTTCGTAACTATGACAACCACGAACAACCACGCCCCCTGACGCAACGCATATGCTAGACACAAGCTGGTATTTCACATGGGAACGCAATCCTAAGCGTTGGTCAGTGTTCCGAGTTTCTGGCGCAGCGCCTTGGTTCGATCGCCGCCTAGTTAGTATATGGGTTTCAAGGGCGCCGCCGAGTCAATGACGCGGACCGGTTGGGACAGCCGTCCGATCAGCCGTCCGATCAGCCGTCCGATCTCGGGAGCCGATCACCACGAGCGTGTGCCTGCGCCCCCAGGGCTCCACGGCGTAACGACAGCTTCAAGCGCAGCATGTCGCACCACGAGCCGACGTCGCGGGAGTCCAGCAGGCCATCGAGCCGGCACAGGGAGGCCAGTCGGGGCCGGACGCCGCCCCAGCCACACTTCCAGCCGCACCCGCTCTACACTGATCAGCGCAGGGTCAGTGGCACACCGGACACTGTCCTTCAGTCCGGCCACAGCCGCTCTACACTGACCAGTCACACCCGCTCTACACTGACCAGTCACACCCGCTCTACACTGACCAGTCACACCCGCTCTACACTGATCAGCGCAGGGTCAGTGGCACACCACACCGGCCTTACACTGGCCAGTCACAGCCGCTCTACACTGACCATCGCACTGACCAGTCACACCCGCTCTACACTGACCAGTCACACCCGCTCTACACTGACCAGTCACAGCCACTCTACACTGACCAGTCACACCCGCTCTACACTGATCAGCGCAGGGTCAGTGGCACACCGGACACTGGCCTTCAGTCCGGCCACAGCCGCTCTACACTGACCAGTCACACCCGCTCTACACTGACCAGTCACACCCGCTCTACACTGATCAGCGCAGGGTCAGTGGCACACCGGACACTGGCCTTCAGTCCGGCCACAGCCGCTCTACACTGACCAGTCCCACCCACTCTACACTGACCAGTCACACCCGCTCTACACTGACCAGTCACACCCAGTCACACCCGTCTCTACACTAACCAGTCACACCCGCTCTACACTGACCAGTCACACCCGCTCTGCACTGACCAGTCACACCCGCTCTGCACTGACCTGTCACACCCGCTCTACACTGACCAGTCACACCCACTCTACACTGACCAGTCACACCCGCTCTACACTGACCAGTCACACCCGCTCTACACTGACCAGTCACACCCGCTCTACACTGACCAGTCACACCCGCTCTACACTGATCAGCGCAGGGTCAGTGGCACACCGGACACTGGCCTTCAGTCCGGCCACACTCACTCTACACTGACCAGTCACAGCCGCTCTACACTGACCAGTCACACCCGCTCTACACTGACCAGTCACACCCGCTCTGCACTGACCAGTCACACCCGCTCTACACTGACCAGTCACACCCACTCTACACTGACCAGTCACACCCGCTCTACACTGACCAGTCACACCCCTCCACCTCTACACTGACCAGTCACACCCGCTCTACACTGACCAGTCACACCCGCTCTACACTGACCAGTCACACCCGCTCTACACTGACCAGTCACACCCGCTCTACACTGACCAGTCACACCCGCTCTACACTGATCAGCGCAGGGTCAGTGGCACACCGGACACTGGCCTTCAGTCCGGCCACAGCAGTCCGCACACCCGCTCTACACTGACCAGTCACACCCGCTCTACACTGACCAGTCACAGCCGCTCTACACTGATCAGCGCAGGGTCAGTGGCACACCGGACACTGGCCTTCAGTCCGGCCACAGTCGCTCTACACTGACCAGTCACACCCGCTCTACACTGACCAGTCACACCCGCTCTACACTGACCAGTCACACCCGCTCTACACTGACCAGGCACACCCGCTCTACACTGACCAGTCACACCCACTCTACACCGACCAGTCACAGCCGCTCTACACTGACCAGTCACACCCGCTCTACACTGACCAGTCACACCCGCTCTACACTGACCAGTCACAGCCGCTCTACACTGACCAGTCACAGCCGCTCTACACTGACCAGTCACACCCGCTCTACACTGACCAGTCACACCCGCTCTACACTGACCAGTCACACCCGCTCTACACTGACCAGTCACACCCACTCTACACTGACCAGTCACACCCGCTCTACACTGACCAGTCACACCCGCTCTACACTGACCAGTCCCACACTGACCAGTCACACCCGCTCTACACTGACCAGTCACACCCGCTCTACACTGACCAGTCACAGCCGCTCTACACTGACCAGTCACACCCGCTCTACACTACCCGCTCTACACTGACCAGTCACACCCGCTCTACACTGACCAGTCACACCCACTCTACACTGACCAGTCACACCCGCTCTACACTGACCAGTCACACCCGCTCTACACTGACCAGTCACACCCGCTCTACACTGACCAGTCACACCCGCTCTACACTGACCAGTCACACCCAGACACTCCTACACTGACCAGTCACACCCACTCTACACCTGACCAGTCACAGCCCGCTCTACACTGACCAGTCACACCCGCTCTACACTGACCAGTCACAGCCGCTCTACACTGATCAGCGCAGGGTCAGTGGCACACCGGACACTGGCCTTCAGTCCGGCCACAGCCGCTCTACACTGACCAGTCACACCCGCTCTACACTGACCAGTCACACCCGCTCTGCACTGACCAGTCACACCCGCTCTACACTGACCAGTCACACCCGCTCTACACTGACCAGTCACAGCCGCTCTACACTGACCAGTCACACCCGCTCTACACTGACCAGTCACACCCACTCTACACTGACCAGTCACACCCGCTCTACACTGACCAGTCACACCCGCTCTACACTGATCAGCGCAGGGTCAGTGGCACACCGGACACTGGCCTTCAGTCCGGCCACAGCCGCTCTACACTGACCAGTCACACCCGCTCTACACTGACCAGTCACAGCCGCTCTACACTGATCAGCGCAGGGTCAGTGGCACACCGGACACTGGCCTTCAGTCCGGCCACAGCCGCTCTACACTGACCAGTCACACCCGTTCTACACTGACCAGTCACACCCACTCTACACTGACCAGTCACACCCATTCTACACTGACCAGTCACACCCCTTTACCAGTCACACCCGCTCTACACTGACCAGTCACACCCGCTCTACACTGACCAGTCACACCCGCTCTACACTGACCAGTCACACCCGCTCTACACTGACCAGTCACACCCGCTCTGCACTGACCAGTCACACCCGCTCTACACTGACCAGTCCCACCCACTCTACACTGACCAGTCACACCCGCTCTACACTGACCAGTCGCACCCGCTCTACACTGACCAGTCACACCCGCTCTACACTGACCAGTCACACCCGCTCTACACTGACCAGTCACACCCGCTCTACACTGACCAGTCACAGCCGCTCTACACTGACCAGTCACACCCGCTCTACACTGACCAGTCACAGCCGCTCTACACTGACCAGTCACACCCGCTCTACACTGACCAGTCACACCCGCTCTACACTTACCAGTCACACCCACTCTACACTGACCAGCCACACCAGCTCTACACTGACCAGTCGCACCCACTCTACACTGATCAGTCACACCCGCTCTACACTGACCAGTCACACCCACTCTACACTGACCAGTCACACCCACTCTACACTGACCAGTCACACCCGCTCTACACTGACCAGCCACACCCGCTCTACACTGGTCTTCAGCACGGCCATTGGCCAGGGGTGTTGGCTAGTTCCCACAAGCGTACACCGGTGTGCTGACCATGGCCGTCTCACGTTGACAGGGGTACACGGCTCACGTGAACAGCAGTCCCGCCCGCTTCATCTACGGACCCGAGTCGTTCCCGGCGGCGGCCGGCTTCCGGCCAATGTACCACCGCGCCGTGCCGCCCGCCATGCGACCCGTGTAGACGTGACAGTAGCGCCGTCTATACGCCCGGTGGCGCCGCCAAGCGTTGGCCAGTCGAAGCTGAGCGTGTGATAGTGGGCGAGTGAGGCGGAACTGGTACAGCCGCGGCAATCGTGACATGTGGTGGCTCGGTGCGATTGTCATTTTGTTACGTGCTTACTAAGAGGCAATGTGATAGCTTTAAGGCTCAATTGTCTCGATATTTGATGAGATAACCTAGCGGTTCACGTTCAGTCAGTAGCAGCAGATCGGTCAGAACTTCACCATATGTCTCGTATATTTTACTTTGAGATTATTAGTACACCGTTGCCTGTTGATGACAATATTTTTAGCTAATGTTGTTGCACATGAACTAAAGAGCTGGAATGCCGTGATTTCTCACAATGCTATAGCCGTTTACGGGATGCTTTCACGATGCAAAGCAGCTCAGTGAAGCGTGTCCTTTGGCCCTGCTGTCACCACCAATGAGGACAAATACACGTGGGGAAAACGGGAATGACACTGCATTAATAACAAAAAAATAAGAACTTCAGTGTCACTGAAGCCTATGGAATGAAGTATGTTATCAACCCTCCACTTACAGACGAGCATTCGACACAATAGTCACAAAGCGACTACCAGATTAGTCGGAAAGTCATTATAACTCGGCATTGGATATCGTCCGGTTAAATACAGATCTAGTTCGTATAAACTGCAAGTGTTCATCCGGCAATCATACGAGAACCATCCATAAACTAGCTACAGTGAGGACAAGGTGCATATGGCGGAAAAACTGAACTGCGAGACTGCCACGATTGCATCTACCACAGACCGGCGGCACGGAGCATGGCTCAAGACAGCAGCATGCCGGGCATCAAGCACGTGTTCAATTCCGACATCACATGTAAAGGAAACTAAAATATATCGCTTGAGATCCCATCCTATTTGTAACACACAACCATATAGCAATGCGATAGCACTGTTGTATAGTTGTGCGACAGCGTCGTATTGCAATGGACTAGTTCTTATTACAAGAACAATAGAAAAGAACTAATTGACCTTGGTGATTTTGATGACGAACAATACATTGAGTCAATATTTAATGAATCGAATTCACTCTGGGTAAAACGAAAATAAAACATATCAGCCCAGCTCCTCGACCTTCATTGACAGGTCTTCTACAGATAGCCCTCGAGAAAACGTGTCAAGAAAGGTCGAAGCACCGAGTATAAATATTTATATTTTCGTTTTGGTTAGAGTGAGTCCGACTAACGAAAGATCGACAGTTTGTATTTACCTGGGTACAAATGTGTTCAAAACTACATAACGATGTATGTATTATCAACTTGGAATATCGTCAACTTGGAATGTTCAGCCCTCCTGCAGGAAGGAGACCATTGCCGGAGAGCACCCTCCGGCAGGAAGGAGACCATTGCCGGAGAGCACAGTTTTCGATGACAAAATCAGAACGGTGACGTTTTTCAGTCGTCACAAACACACAAGCAGTTGCACATTGCTTCTTCGAAAACTGTTCCCAGTGTATGTGAATGACGCCCAAGCATGTAAACGCAAACGCAGTGCATCCCGTGTCCGGAGATCCGCACGCAGGGATCCGTGCGCGAGGATCCGAACGCGGGGATCCATACTCGGGGATACGTATGCGAGGATCCGTACGCGGGAATGCGTACTCAGAGATCCGTACGCATGAATCCGTACGCGAACATCCGCACGCGGGGATCCGTACGCAGGGATCCGTGCACGAGGATCCATACGCGGGGATCCGTATGCGGGGATCAGTACGCAAGAATCCGTACGCGGGGATCCGTGCACGAGGATCCGTACGCGGTGATCCGTACGCGGGATCCTTACACGGGGATCCGTGCGCTACGTGCCAGGTACACGCCAGCACACGTTCAAACCGAAACGCCGCGAGCGTCAGTCGCTGTCACCCGTCCGCCGTCACCGCAGCCAGGGCGCAGCCGCCGCTGGCAGACCGAAACACAAACAACAACCAATAATATGTATGGAACACACACATGATCACTGTTGAGCTGCATACTGCGAGATCACTGCGGCAGGCTCAGATACAACGGCAAGACGGGGGAGGGCCTATCAGCAAACCGTCCAGTCTCGGGAGACATACGACAGCCAATCAGCAAACCTTCCAGTCCCGGGAGATATACACCAGCCAATCAGCAAACCTTCCAGTCCCGGGAGACATACGACAGCCAATCAGCAAACCTTCCAGTCCCGGGAGATATACACCAGCCAATCAGCAAACCTTCCAGTCCCGGGAGACATACGACAGCCAATCAGCAAACCTTCCAGTCTCGGGAGACATACACCAGCCAATCAGCAAACCTTCCAGTCTCGGGAGACGTACGACAGCCAATCAATGGGTCAGAAAATATCTGCGGGAGGGGTTAGCCAGTCGGCGGGCTTGCCTGGATTGGACGGGACATTGGGCCAGTAGCTCCGATGTGTCAGGAAAACGCACACCTTCCCTGTATCGCCAGGCCTTCAATCTTCGTACTCTTCAATGCCTAGTCCAGCGTTCTCATCCTCCTCGTCCGACGAATCCGCTCTGATGCAGCGATTACCCATAGCACATAATCAGTAAAGTATAAATAAGCCAGCCGTAGTAGTCAGAACACAGCAAACCATCCAATCACGACACGGGACGAATAAACCAATCGCAGTAGAAAGTATGGCGCACAACTGTCAATCGCAATGAACACTACCTACCAGAAAAGCCACAAGTAACATCACAGCAAGCAAACAAACCGCATCAGTCGGTTAACATCGGACAAAACAATCACAACAGACTGCAACCAACAGCTGCATCAACCACAGCGGTTGAAACGGAACAGATAACGAATCATAGCGAGGTGAATTCGTATCAGTTGAGACAATGACGAGGTCAGCACAGAAAAAAGGAGTCAGACGAACGCCCAAAAACTGTGTGAGCCAGACGCGCCCTCCACAACTGTCCGTGGAGCTCAGACGAACAGCCCTACCACAACTGTCAGTGGAGCTCAGACGAACAGCCCTACCACAACTGTCAGTGGAGCTCAGACGAACAAGTGACAGTAACGGCTGCAAGGCGGCCCAACACGCTACAATAGTGCGCACAACACCGACCTGACATCGACAACGGCCACCGTACAACACCGACCTGACATCGACAACGGTTACCGTACAACACCGACCTGACATCGACAACGGTTACCGTACAAAACCGACCTGACATCGACAACGGTTACCGTACAACACCGACCTGACATCGACAACGGTTACCGTACAACACCGACATGACATCGACAACGGTTACCGTACAACACCGACATGACATCGACAACGGTTACCGTACAACACCGACCAAACACCGACAACGGCCACCGTACAAACAAATCAACCATCTAGATTAGGTCACCAACGTCGGTAACACGAATGAATCAATCGATCATTCTACCGGAAACACAACACGAAGTGAACACCAAGTATATATTACCTGTCCAGAGTAGGGTGATGCAAGTTGCGGTAGAGTCTTGGGTCGTGCTCGGGCAAACACGACACTGGGGAAGACAAGGTCGGCATCAAACATGAGCACAGACAAACTGGGATAGCAGTGTTGCAGCGGACGAGCCACAGGACGCACACGTCAGCATGACAGTGACCAATGTGAGCGGTGCGTGACGTAAGACTGAACAGGTGATCACTCACGGCCTAACACGCACTGACAGACATAGCATACCAACACGCACTGACAGACATAACAACGGCATAGTATACCAACAGTGGTATCAACAGCAAACCACATGACATCCGCAGATATGGGAACTATCTGAACATATACCATTAGCTATCGGCTAGAGCTATATATACATCTATGCATGCATACATATATATGGAAAAATATTAGATAAACTTGGCTGTGCATTGTTTTTGATACATGCCACATTGAACATCAAAGTCAGCTTACCATATTTTTTTCTTTGTTGTTTTAATTGTTGGCATTATTTTTCGTGTTCCTTCTTCATGTTGGTATATCATGTTTCCAACATCCAAAGTAAATTAGATACAGGTATACATACTGTATTTCAGCATAGCCCAGCTGTCGAAGTTTTGGCTAGCTAAAACATTTCCAAGACTAAGGGGGTTACAGGTCATATTATCAGGATAAAAATAGGCATCTCATCTGATGCACAAACACAACACGTGTTTTCAAAGCTTGGACTTGAGAAAACAAATTTCAGTGCAATGCTGCACAATAAAGAGATACATCACTCGCAAATCTGGAGGCTCTGATATCATACCTGCGATATTCCTTCATACAAAAAAATATTGCATGGTGATGATTTTCCTACAAATAGTATTGCTACTAAAATGCAATACATCTATCCTTACCTGCTAATTGCCAAGAATAAGGGAAATATGCGATACCAACGTGAAGAAGGTACAAGAAAAATAGTGTGAACAGTGGAAACAACAAAAACGCAAGCGCATAGCTGGTCATTGATTTGTAATATAACATGCATACACACCTACAGCATACAAATCTGCATAAAATACATACACACCTCAACTTATGGAAATGGGGATGCATGACAGGATTGCTATACTTGAGCTAACGAATATCAACCTTGTTCGTTCTACATCCAAGGCAGTGACGGGTTGGTAGTCAGACCACTGATGCATGGGTGGGTACCGCCGATGCTCGTCTGGGTACCACTGATGCACGAGTTGGTGCCACTGATGCTCGGGTGGGTACCACAGATGCACGGGTTGGTACCACTGATGCACGAGTGGGTACCACTGATGCTCGGGTGGGTACCACTGATGCACGGGTGGGTACCACTGATGCTCGGGTGGGTACCACTGATGCTCGGGTGGGCATCACTGATGCTCGGGTGGGTACCACTGATGCACAGGTGGGTACACTGATGCTTGGGTGGGTACCACTGATGCTCAGGTGGGTACACTGATGCTCGGGTGGGTACCACTGCTGTTTGGGTGGGTACCCCTGATGTTCAGCTAGATACCACTGATGCTTGGGTGGGTACCACTGATGTTTTGGTGGGTACCACTGATGTTTGGGTGGATACCACGGACACTCACGGTCGGGTGGTCGGTACCCAGACCACTGATGATGCTCGGTGTGTACCACGGACACTCACGGTCGGGTCGGTACCTAGACCACTGATGATGCTCGGTGTGTACCACGGACACTCACGGTCGGGTCGGTACCTAGACCACTGATGATGCTCGGTGTGTACCACGGACACTCACGGTCGGGTCGGTACCTAGACCACTGATGCTCGGGTGTTGTGTACTACGGACACTCACGGTCGGGTCAGTACCCAGACCACTGATGCTCGGTGTGTACCACGGACACTCACGGTCGGGTCGGTACCCAGACCACTGATGATGCTCGGTGTGTACCACGGACACTCACGGTCGGGTCGGTACCTAGACCACTGATGATGCTCGGTGTGTACCACGGACACTCACGGTCGGGTCGGTACCTAGACCACTGATGATGCTCGGGTGTGTACCGCGGACACTCACGGTCGGGTCGGTACCTAGACCACTGATGCTCGTGTTGTGTACTACGGACACTCACGGTCGGGTCGGTAACTAGACCACTGATGATGCTCGGTGTGTACCACGGACACTCACGGTCGGGTCGGTACCTAGACCACTGATGCTCGGGTGTTGTGTACTACGGACACTCACGGTCGGGTCGGTACCCAGACCACTGATGCTCGGGTGTGTACCGCGGACACTCACGGTCGGGTCGGTACCCAGACCACTGATGATGCTCGGTGTGTACCGCGGACACTCACGGTCGGGTCGGTACCCAGACCACTGATGTTCGGTGTGTACCACGGACACTCACGGTCGGGTCGGTACTCAGACCACTGATGCTCGGGTGTGTACCGCGGACACTCACGGTCGGGTCAGTACTCAGACCACTGATGCTCGGGGTGTACCGCGGACACTCACGGTCGGGTCAGTACTCAGACCACTGATGCTCGGGTGTACCGCGGACACTCACGGTCGGGTCGGTACCCAGACCACGGATGCTCGGGTGTACCGCGGACACTCACGGTCGGGTCGGTACCCAGACCACGGATGCTCGGGTGTGTACCGCGGACACTCACGGTCGGGTCGGTACCCAGACCACGGATGCTCGGTGTGTACCGCGGACACTCACGGTCGGGTCGGTACCCAGACCACTGATGCTCGGTGTGTACCGCGGACACTCACGGTCGGGTCGGTACCCAGACCACTGATGATGCTCGGGTGTGTACCGCGGACACTCACGGTCGGGTCGGTACCCAGACCACTGATGCTCGGTGTACCACGGACACTCACGGTCGGGTCGGTACTCAGACCACTGATGCTCGGGTGTGTACCGCGGACACTCACGGTCGGGTCAGTACTCAGACCACTGATGCTCGGGTGTACCGCGGACACTCACGGTCGGGTCAGTACTCAGACCACTGATGCTCGGGTGTGTACCGCGGACACTCACGGTCGGGTCGGTACCCAGACCACGGATGCTCGGGTGTACCGCGGACACTCACGGTCGGGTCGGTACCCAGACCACGGATGCTCGGGTGTGTACCGCGGACACTCACGGTCGGGTCGGTACCCAGACCACGGATGCTCGGTGTACCGCGGACACTCACGGTCGGGTCGGTACCCAGACCACTGATGCTCGGGTGTGTACCGCGGACACTCACGGTCGGGTCAGTACTCAGACCACTGATGATGCTCGGGTGTGTACCGCGGACACTCACGGTCGGGTCAGTACTCAGACCACTGATGCTCGGGTGTGTACCGCGGACACTCACGGTCGGGTCAGTACTCAGACCACTGATGCTCGGGTGTGTACCGCGGACACTCACGGTCGGGTCGGTACCCAGACCACGGATGCTCGGGTGTGTACCGCGGACACTCACGGTCGGGTCGGTACCCAGACCACGGATGCTCGGGTGTGTACCGCGGACACTCACGGTCGGGTCGGTACTCAGACCACTGATGATGCTCGGTGTGTACCGCGGACACTCACGGTCGGGTCGGTACTCAGACCACGGATGCTCGGGTGTGTACCACGGACACTCACGGTCGGGTCGGTACTCAGACCACTGATGCTCGGGTGTACCGCGGACACTCACGGTCGGGTCAGTACTCAGACCACTGATGCTCGGGTGTGTACCGCGGACACTCATGGTCGGGTCGGTACCCAGACCACTGATGATGCTCGGTGTGTACCGCGGACACTCACGGTCGGGTCGGTACCCAGACCACTGATGCTCGGGTGTACCGCGGACACTCACGGTCGGGTCAGTACTCAGACCACTGATGCTCGGGTGTACCGCGGACACTCACGGTCGGGTCGGTACCCAGACCACGGATGCTCGGGTGTGTACCGCGGACACTCACGGTCGGGTCAGTACTCAGACCACTGATGCTCGGGTGTGTACCGCGGACACTCACGGTCGGGTCGGTACCCAGACCACTGATGCTCGGGTGTGTACCGCGGACACTCACGGTCGGGTCGGTACCCAGACCACTGATGCTCGGTGTGTACCGCGGACACTCACGGTCGGGTCGGTACTCAGACCACTGATGCTCGGGTGTACCGCGGACACTCACGGTCGGGTCGGTACCCAGACCACTGATGCTCGGTGTGTACCGCGGACACTCACGGTCGGGTCGGTACCCAGACCACTGATGATGCTCGGTGTGTACCGCGGACACTCACGGTCGGGTCGGTACCCAGACCACGGATGCTCGGTGTGTACCGCGGACACTCACGGTCGGGTCAGTACTCAGACCACTGATGCTCGGGTGTGTACCGCGGACACTCACGGTCGGGTCAGTACCCAGACCACTGATGCTCGGGTGTGTACCGCGGACACTCACGGTCGGGTCGGTACTCAGACCACTGATGCTCGGGTGTGTACCGCGGACACTCACGGTCGGGTCGGTACCCAGACCACGGATGCTCGGTGTGTACCGCGGACACTCACGGTCGGGTCAGTACTCAGACCACTGATGCTCGGGTATGTACCGCGGACACTCACGGTCGGGTCGGTACCCAGACCACGGATGCTCGGGTGTGTACCGCGGACACTCACGGTCGGGTCAGTACTCAGACCACTGATGCTCGGTGTGTACCGCGGACACTCACGGTCGGGTCAGTACCCAGACCACGGATGCTCGGGTGTGTACCGCGGACACTCACGGTCGGGTCGGTACCCAGACCACGGATGCTCGGGTGTACCGCGGACACTCACGGTCGGGTCGGTACCCAGACCACGGATGCTCGGGTGTGTACCGCGGACACTCACGGTCGGGTCGGTACCCAGACCACGGATGCTCGGGTGTACCGCGGACACTCACGGTCGGGTCGGTACCCAGACCACTGATGCTCGGGTGTGTACCGCGGACACTCACGGTCGGGTCAGTACTCAGACCACTGATGATGCTCGGTGTGTACCGCGGACACTCACGGTCGGGTCGGTACCCAGACCACGGATGCTCGGGTGTGTACCGCGGACACTCACGGTCGGGTCGGTACCCAGACCACGGATGCTCGGTGTGTACCGCGGACACTCACGGTCGGGTCAGTACCCAGACCACGGATGCTCGGGTGTGTACCGCGGACACTCACGGTCGGGTCAGTACCCAGACCACGGATGCTCGGGTGTGTACCGCGGACACTCACGGTCGGGTCAGTACTCAGACCACTGATGCTCGGGTGTGTACCGCGGACACTCACGGTCGGGTCAGTACTCAGACCACTGATGCTCGGGTGTGTACCGCGGACACTCACGGTCGGGTCAGTACTCAGGCCACTGATGCTCGGGTGTGTACCGCGGACACTCACGGTCGGGTCGGTACCCAGACCACGGATGCTCGGGTGTGTACCGCGGACACTCACGGTCGGGTCGGTACCCAGACCACGGATGCTCGGGTGTGTACCGCGGACACTCACGGTCGGGTCGGTACCCAGACCACGGATGCTCGGGTGTGTACCGCGGACACTCACGGTCGGGTCAGTACTCAGACCACTGATGCTCGGGTGTGTACCGCGGACACTCACGGTCGGGTCAGTACCCAGACCACGGATGCTCGGGTGTGTACCGCGGACACTCACGGTCGGGTCGGTACCCAGACCACGGATGCTCGGTGTGTACCGCGGACACTCACGGTCGGGTCGGTACCCAGACCACGGATGCTCGGTGTGTACCGCGGACACTCACGGTCGGGTCGGTACCCAGACCACGGATGCTCGGTGTGTACCGCGGACACTCACGGTCGGGTCGGTACCCAGACCACGGATGCTCGGTGTACCGCGGACACTCACGGTCGGGTCAGTACTCAGACCACTGATGCTCGGGTGTGTACCGCGGACACTCACGGTCGGGTCGGTACCCAGACCACGGATGCTCGGGTGTGTACCGCGGACACTCACGGTCGGGTCGGTACCCAGACCACGGATGCTCGGGTGTGTACCGCGGACACTCACGGTCGGGTCAGTACCCAGACCACGGATGCTCGGGTGTGTACCGCGGACACTCACGGTCGGGTCAGTACCCAGACCACGGATGCTCGGGTGTGTACCGCGGACACTCACGGTCGGGTCAGTACTCAGACCACTGATGCTCGGGTGTGTACCGCGGACACTCACGGTCGGGTCAGTACTCAGACCACTGATGCTCGTGTGTACCGCGGACACTCACGGTCGGGTCGGTACCCAGACCACGGATGCTCGGTGTGTACCGCGGACACTCACGGTCGGGTCAGTACTCAGGCCACTGATGCTCGGGTGTGTACCGCGGACACTCACGGTCGGGTCGGTACCCAGACCACGGATGCTCGTGTGTACCGCGGACACTCACGGTCGGTCGGTACCCAGACCACGGATGCTCGTGTGTACCGCGGACACTCACGGTCGGGTCAGTACCCAGACCACGGATGCTCGGTGTGTACCGCGGACACTCACGGTCGGGTCAGTACTCAGACCACTGATGCTCGTGTGTACCGCGGACACTCACGGTCGGGTCGGTACCCAGACCACGGATGCTCGGGTGTGTACCGCGGACACTCACGGTCGGGTCGGTACCCAGACCACTGATGCTCGGGTGTGTACCGCGGACACTCACGGTCGGGTCGGTAGCCGGGCAGCCGCTTGTCCAGGTAGGGCAGCATCTCAGTGACCAGCTGCTCATTGGTGATCCTCCAGTCGGCGAAATCCAGCCGGAGCCGCTCCAGCCTGACAACAATCCCAGAGGTCAGCCTCATGTCAGCCAGAGATCATTCAAAGGTACAGCCAATAATCGTTGCATAGGTCGAGGATATCAGGCCCAGTCGAGATAGCCAGAGGCCAGGATCAGAAATTCTGTTTGCGAGACACAGAGGCTAGCACACCCAGGAATATCATTCCCGATGTCCGTCAAGGGTTGACCGAGGCAGCCCTGATCAGGTCATGCTGTACACGTCGTGGTATGAGCTGGACAAGCGTCCAGCAAGGACGCATCAAAGGGTTAACGTGACAGATGTTGGTGTATGGGGCACAGGCTGAAAGGTCAGCCATTACCAAAGAATCGATTATTTTGACATACACAGGGCATAACACCGTAATAAGAGACAGCCATCTACAGATAGATTGTTGCGGTATACGACACAGCTTCTTCAATCAACAAATTAGCCTCTACGTCGCATCGAGTGATGGCGCCCATAGCCATTACCTACACGGACATGTAGTTATTGTCTTAAGTTTGTACTGCGTATCAGGGCAAAACAAGTATTCAAGTGGAACAACTGACAAACCCAGTTGAAAATCCCAAGATAGAATGAACGGTTAGCCAACACAAACAAGTGCACGGGGCGGCAACATTTCCAAACTAAAGCAGGTGGATGGCCAAGCAGGCCTATTACGGAGCAAACGTTCCACGTGTCCGTCACGACCACTGTCGGCGGCGCAGCGGCCGCGCAGCTAACCTGCGCCGTCTCTTCTGCTCGACAACCGTCAGACGCGGCTGGCAGAACTGTCGGAAGCCCAGACTGACGGAGCTGGGACGGGCGAACATCACGCCGCGGGCCGCCACCGAGCTGCCGTACGCCAGCGTCGAGACCCGCGACTGCCGGCAGAGGGTGCGCGGACGGTCGGCCCGGCTGGCATACGGTAAAAAAAAGAAAGTATACTGGTCGGAGCATTTCGTGGCGGCTTGCCTGATATGTGGTGCAAATGCAGACACATTGACATGCTGGTAGGTGGACGCACACACGTGCCCCGATACCAGTATGCCGTCAATAGGCCGACCAGGTCAATACAGGTGGCGCTAGTGAGCATTTTTACTGAGTTTGATTCACATTTTATGCAATTGCTAATCGGCGCCGCCCACACTGTTTCGTCGGTGGGCCGCGGGATTGAGAAATGTCCTATCGGTGCAAGCGTTGAACCCGGGACCTTTGCATCCAGAGTTTGCCGCCCTAACCACTCGGCCAACCCCGCCCCAACATACACACACCTGCCAGTCGGCCGTCAGCAGATCGGCCTGGCTGATATAGGTGGCGCCAGTGACGGCGTCCTCGAGACTGGCGCAGAAGTCGACGTGATTGTGGTGCAGATGCGCCACGACGGTGTCGGGCTGGACGCCGGCGCGGCCGCACACCTCCTCCGGCTGCTGCTCGAGCAGCGGGCAGCGCCGGCGCGCCGCCAGGTGGGCCGGCAACGGCGGCTCCTCGCCCGCACCGCCTGCGGCCAGGTCGGGCCCGGTCAGACCCCGTGTCGTCACAGTACTGGGGTCACGGAGATGACCTATCGGCCGTACCGCCTGCGGCCAGGTCGGGCCCGGTCAGACCCCGTGTCGTCACAGTACTGGGGTCACGGAGATGACCTATCGGCCGTACCGCCTGCGGCCAGGTCGGGCCCGGTCAGACCCCGTGTCGTCACAGTACTGGGGTCACGGAGATGACCTATCGGCCGTACCGCCTGCGGCCAGGTCGGGCCCGGTCAGACCTCCGTGTCGTCACATTACTGGGGTCACGGAGATGACCTATCGGCCGCACCGCCTGCGGCCAGGTCGGGCCCGGTCAGACCCCGTGTCGTCACATTACTGGGGTCACGGAGATGACCTATCGGCAGTACCGCCTGCGGCCAGGTCCGGCCCGGTCCATTATGGGGATGACCTATCGGCCGCACCGCCTGCGGCCAGGTCGGGCCCGGTCAGACTCCGTGTCGTCACAGTACCACAGTACTGAGGTCACGGAGATGACCTATCGGCCGCACCGCCTGCAGCCCCTCTAGGCTTCACACTACTCACCCGTGACAACATTAGTCACAAAGATGGGTCGAACGGTAGCTTAGTTCGGTCCCCGATCCCTGTTCTCCGCAGCCTTAGTCATCAACCGTGATTACGTCAGAGCCAGAAGAACTCAGACAGCCACCAAGACGAGCCTGCGAAGGCGATCGGCTGGCGATCGCATTCACCACGCATAGTTTCCATTGCATTTTTAGATCACCATCAGTACTCAAATCCATTACTTGGTTGGTTATTGGTTTTACGACACGTCGACTGTTGAGTCATATAGCGTCGCCAATCTCTCACGCCGATTGGTCGCGGGCGAAGAGTAGCGACAGGTGAGATTCGAAGCCACAATCTTTCGATTGCGAGACGAGCATCTTACCCCTAGACCACTCGTCCCCTAAATCCGTTACTTGATATTGCAGGCGACAGACACCAATTTGGTGACGGATCACCCCGCGACAGTCGCCGCACGGGTGGCCGGACACCTAAACAACAACTAAATCGCCCCGTGCTTGTGACGCATTCAACTGCTAGGTCATATAGCGTCGCCAACCTCTCACGCAGATTGGTCGCGGGTGGACTCGGTAACGCCACCGGTTGCTGGATTCGAACCCGCAATATTGTGATCAAGAGTCCAACACCCTACCAAATGAGCTACCGCGGCCCCCGAATTTGTTCATGAAGCATATCAAATATAGGCAGCATAATATAAGTAGCATACAGGTTGGTAGTCCATGCGCACCGGAGCGGCAATAACCAATCTACCGGTTGTGGAACGCATGGTGTAGCGGCAGTCAGCAGTGCATGTCCGCACTAACGTTTGGCGTAGATGATCTTGCCGACGGCTCTGAACAGTCCCAGCGAGGCGTCCCTGCTACCGACGGACGCCTCCTGGCGGGGCCGCTTCGACTTGGGCTTGCCCTCCTCGCGAACCCGCTTCTTCTGGCCTCCTGCGACAGGGAGGTGGCGGTCACTGTACGGCGGTCTGGGGTCAGCTGGACATGAGGTAGTCTGTCTGTGACAGGGAGGTGGCGGTCACTGTACGTCGGTCTGGGGTCAGCTAGACATGAGGTAGTCTGTCTGCGACAGGGAGGTGACGGTCACTGTACGGCGGTCTGGGGTCAGCTGGACATGAGGTCGTCTGTCTGTGACAGGAAGATGGCGGTCACTGTACGGCGGTCTGGGGTCAGGTGGACATGAGGTAGCCTGTCTGCGACAGGGAGGTGGCGGTCACTGTACGGCGGTCTGGGGTCAGCTGGACATGAGGTAGTCTGTCTGCGACAGGGAGGTGGCGGTCACTGTACGGCGGTCTGGGGTCAGCTGGACATGAGGTAGCCTGTCTGTGACAGGGAGGTGGCGGTCACTGTACGTCGGTCTGGGTCAGCTGGACATGAGGTAGTCTGTCTGCGACAGGGAGGTGGCGGTCACTGTACGGCGGTCTGGGGTCAGCTGGACATGAGGTAGTCTGCCTGTGACAGGGAGGTGGCGGTCACTGTACGGCGGTCTGGGGTCAGCTGGACATGAGGTAGTCTGTCTGCGACAGGGAGGTGGCGGTCACTGTACGGCGGTCTGGGGTCAGCTGGACATGAGGTAGTCTGCCTGTGACAGGGAGGTGGCGGTCACTGTACCGGTCTGGTCATGAGGTAGTCTGTCTGTGACAGGGGGTGACTGTACGGCGGTCTGGGTCAGCTGGACATGAGGTAGTCTGCCTGCGGCACATGGAGATGGCGGTCACTGTGCGGTAGTCTGTGGGGGGGGTCAGCTGCGCGTGGGATAGTTCGCTCTAGACTGTTCCCGCAACTCCCGCAACTGCTCCGCTCATTATACACCCTACCAACACAGTCGACCACTGCGAACACCGGCTAACGATCAACGCTGGCTAGCGATCAACACTGGGTAACGATCAGCACTGGCTAACGATCAACACTGGCTAACGATCAACGCCGGCTAACGATCAACGAAAGTGTCATGAAATTCAATGACACATAGGCAGACGCATGTAATAAAAGCAACCGATCCGCCATTGCATATCCAATCCTTGTTATTCCGCTTTATTACTGCGAGTGTCGCCTTGACGGCTGACTTTGCGTCCTGGATTCGCCGATGCTGGTCTGCATAGACAAGTCCGATAGTGATACCACCCGCGGCCCCGCAGTTGACATCCATGTGTTAACTCACTCAATGGTGATAATGATATATCTGGAATGACCATTCTTCTTTTTTAATATTCCATCTGACGACGGAGCCGCTAGGAGCTCCGAAGGCTCACGAATAGCTTCAAAAAATGTAATTCCAGATATAGCATTATATCATTCTTATAAACCCTCTACTATGTCTCTGAAAGTTTTAACTCAATAGTGTCTACCTGCCGCCGTAGGTACCCAGCGGGTGGCCATAGTCAGCACACCGGCCGCGGCGACTCACCCTGAACGCAGACGAACTGCAGGGCGTTGATGACGGCTCTGACGTCACCGGAGGCGGTGGCTGCCAGCTGCTCCACCACGTGTCGGCCAGGGTGGGTCACGCCAGCTGTCGACAGGGCAACCGATACTGACGGCCGCCACCGAACACTGGCCACTGGGCACAGAGGGTAGCAACCGAACACTGGGGTCGGCCAGGGTGGGTCACGCCAGCTGTCGACAGGGCAACCGATACTGACGGCCGCCACCGAACACTGGCCACTGGGCACAGAGGGTAGCAACCGAACACTGGGGTCGGCCAGGGTGGGTCACGCCAGCTGTCGACAGGGCAACCGATACTGACGGCCGCCACCGAACACTGCCCACTGCGCACAGAGGGTAGCAACCGAACACTGGGTGGTGGTGGATTGGTGTTTAGGGGTGCGTCGACTGCAAAGGTCATTTTGCACCCGAACGGAACATTGGACATTACACACCGATGCCAGCGACGAAACGCTGGTTAATACGCACCGAAGATAGAAACGGAATACTGGGAAATACACGCCACGGGTAACAACGAAACGAAACAGTGGGCAATACACAGCAAGTTTAACGATGATGACAAACTGACGGCCATCGCTTCCAATTTAACGACCGAATTTCAGCAACACCCGCACTAACCTCACATAAGCGAACGTTACCTCCGGTTAGGCATGACACAAATTTACATATTTTCCGAACTGTCTGTTATAGAAAGGTAAATCACGTCACAAGAAATCGATTGACGTTTTCCGCGGACAAAATCGACCGGTTAGTTTTCGAGATATCGGGGGAGGAGCACATAGTCCTTCCCCTTACCTACTTTGCGGCCCAGAGGAGTCCTCCCGTAACGGGGCCAGACTGGCTGAATTATGGATCTCATCTGATGTCATCGTACCCTCTCTCAAAGTAATTCTCACAAATCACATCTGCCTTCCCCATGGCAAAACCACACAATTTACGGTGCAGTGTTGCCACAATGCACGTTCACCCTGTCCTGTCCTGCCCTGACCTGACGACGGGATCAACACGTCACCTCCAGCCATAAGACAGCCCGGCCTACCCACCTGCACCAGCACGACCCGCCTCTGACGCCAGCACCCTCTCCATGGCGGCCACCAGCTGTTACACAGCCTACCCACCTGCACCAGCACGACTCGTCTCTGACGTCAGCACCCTCTCCATGGCGGCCACCAGCTGTTACACAGCCTACCCACCTGCACCAGCACGACTCGCCTCGGCCGCCAGCACCCTCTCCATGGCGGCCACCAGCTGTTACACAGCCTACCCACCTGCACCAGCACGACTCGCCTCGGCCGCCAGCACCCTCTCCATGGCGGCCACCAGCTGTTACACAGCCTACCCACCTGCACCAGCACGACTCGCCTCGGCCGCCAGCACCCTCTCCATGGCGGCCACCAGCTGCTTGTTGGCGACAGGACGGAACCTGGGAGCAGCGCACCGGTGATGAGCCCTGGCGCCCTGCTCAACATCACGCAGTAACCACATTTGTTAGCCGACTCATGTTGCTCCGGGTGTACAACTATACACGTGTGGAAGGCCGCATGAAATCTGGCCACTGCACCGACTACGTGGTAGCACACGGGCACGACGTCGTCGACTTTTTAGTGAATGACATGATGTGGCAAGCATCAAATTTCTGGGTATGGGGGATGTCAGGGGTCGTCGGTACTCCCATCCCTGCCTGATAGCAGCCCGGGAACACACTACTAGAGTTGCTGTGCTATATCGCGCGGAACACTCACATGATTCGATGCATCCCCAGATCACCCTGAACAATGTCCGGGAACACACCGAGCCGCTGTATTGTGTCTAGAACACTGCCGTGATCTGATGTATCCTCAGATCGGCCTGAACACTGTTCAGGAACATGCTGAGCTGCTGTACCCCACTGTCCGGTAGACTCACGTGATCTGCTGCATCCCCAGATCGGCCTGAACGCTGTCCGGAAACACACTGAGCTGCTGTACCCCACTGTCTAGAACACTCACGTGATCTGATGCATCCCCAGATCGGCCTGAACACTGTCCGGGAACACGCTGAGCACGCTGAGATCGGACCGAGCACCTCCGTCGCTCAGCACGAACACACAAGGGCTGCGCGCGCCCCGGCCGTACCGTCTGCAACAGTAGGAAGCGACAGAAGGAAGTGGCAGTAGAAGGCGACAGTAGGAAGCGATAGTAGGAAGCGACAGTAAGAAACGACAGTAAGAAGTGATAGCAAGAAGCGGCAGTAGGAAGCGACAGTAGGAAGCGACAGTAGCAAGCGATAGTAGGAAGCGACAGTAGGAAGTGACAGTGGGAAGCGACAGTGGGAAGCGAGAGTAGGAAGCGACAGTAGGAAGCAATAGTAGGAAGCGACAGTGGGAAGCGACAGTGGGAAGCGAGAGTGGGAAGCGAGAGTAGGAAGCGACAGTAGGAAGCAATAGTAGGAAGCAATAGTAGGAAGCAACAGTAGGAAGCGACAGTAGGAAGCGACAGTAGGAAGCGGCAGTAGGAAGAGACAGTAGTAAGCTACAGTGGGAAGCGACAGTAGGAGGCACAAATCAGAGCAGCGGAGGGCCGAGTAATAGAGGACTGTCGATCTAAGGGGAGAGATCAGTTATTTTAGCAGGGGAGGTCGTCAGAAGCATGATAGATTGTATGCATGATAGTATAGTATGTTATCTACATGATACATAGTATGGTAGATTGTAGATCATAATTTTCTCGTCTTTGAAATTAAAAAAAACTCCTGTTCGAAATCAGAACCTTCCAGACATTTGGATATTTAATATTGGTTGTCAACCAATAACTAATGGAAATAAGCCATCAAGTGGATAAAAAAAAATCGACCAATACGAAATGCACACCTAATTGTTATGTACTGTTGTGCATTGATACGTACTGTTAGTGCAATGGACGATCGGGCATCAGCAACCACAGGCATCGGTATTTTTATCAAACAAAACCACACGCTATATGCTTCCACCATTTCATTGTCGAACAGCATCACTTAATCGTTTTTTGATAAGCCTCATCTATAACAAAAAGGGACAATTTTCCGGAGATGATGACGCCACGGATGAAGAGGCCCAGCCCTGGTCCTACCAACCGGGCGGCCGACTACCTGAGCACGTCGTAGAACTCGTCCCGTCGGTACACGAGCGCGTTGGGCAGGTCGTCGACAAGCACGAGCCTGGCGCCGCCGCCACCAGATGTCACCACCGAGCCATAGCGGTTGGCGCGAACCATGAAGTCGGCGAACCGGCGCAGATGGCCCTCCGGAACAATGGTGTCGCCGGGACCCTCCCACGCCTCTGTGGACAGGCGTGTCTCTCACGGAACAATGGTGTCGCCGGGACCCTCCCACGCCTCTGTGGACAGGTGTGTCTCTCAGTTGGCGAACCGGTTGGTCGCTGCGGGTTTAGGCCGACAGGCTGCGGGTTTAGGCCGGGCAGGCTGCGGGTTTAGGCCTGACAGGCTGTGGGTTTAGGCCGACAGGCTGCAGACGATAGTGGGTAACAGCTGCAAAAAGGTGGCATCTGAGCAAGGTCAATGCAGCCAAATGGTTACGGGTATGGGTGGTGACAGCATGATTGGGTCAAGAAGCTATTAATCTGAGCAAGAGAAAAAAGGATCGCTGATGCTTTTTGCTACTGGATTATTTAAGCGACTCATCTGTAGAATTGGCGTTCAATTACATGTTGTTTCTGGTGTAAATATTCAAGTCAGTAAAAATGAAGGGTCATGTTGTGTGATTGAAGACTGAATGACGTGTGCACTGTTCTATCTCGACGTATGCTCATTCTAACTTGTCGAGACCACGTTAGTCTGGGCCCAAGAATCACACCCCACAGCCGAATGGCTGGCATATTATGGCCAGAGTTACACACGCGGCCTCCGGTTACACGCCTCCGGTTATAAAGCTTGTCAATACGAACACTGACGGGTTGCATTTCATGATAAATGACGAGTCCGTGTTCATCAAGTTCTGTTAAAAATTACATCCTAGCGAAGACAAGGTAGTGGTTCCAGACGAATTGAAGACGAAGGTAGTGATTGTCCCGCTCATTACAGCATACAGCTGACGACGCGGTGGTCCGGCGGAACAATGCGACAGGGCGGGCGAGGCGCCAATCAATCTGGACGATGTCGCAGCTGTCACCCGCATGCCAGCATCATAGTCGCAGTGGCTATTGACACATTAGTGGGATGTTGAAGTGCAATAAGTCATGCTGGAAGTATCTACGGTCGCGAGACACAGCCACACGGACTGTCGCACATGGAACTGGGAGACTAAACACGACAGATGTGTGGGTAGGCTTGCGAAACAAAGGGGAATGGGGAAATATATTGCTGCAGACAGCCCTGCAATCAATGAGGAAAACAAAAACAACAGCAACCATCTCGGAGGCAGAGAATACGGCTTTGGCACCACGGGACTACGATTCGATACAACCAGATATACACCGGTGTGTGCTTAAATGTGCCGCAGCCGGACCAATCGGTGGGATGATCATGAATTGAAGCTAAGGGGAGCGTCGAGTGTCCAATCGGTGGGAATCCGTTTGCGACTTACCGTCTGTACGGAACGTGGCATCCCTGTGATGCTGGCCGCCCGCTGCTGCCACCCACTCGACCAGCTGGGTGCCCAGCTTGTTGGCCACGCAGCGAACACAGGCCGACTTTCCACAGCCGGCGGGACCGGTAACCAGCAGGAACGGGCTCTGGCAACGACATCAGTCGCACCTCAGACACGTCACAGACAGTAATGGGCTCGGAAGCAACACCGCAGCCAGCACAAACGCGACCAGTGACACCATATGTCTGTCACCAACAGGAGTGGACTCTGAGTGACACCACAACCAGTGCAGGTCAGTCACCAGTAGGTAGAGGTTTTGGCGACAGCACTAGTTGCACCACTGTCACCACAGGTTTGTCGCCAGTAGAGCCATGGTCTGGCAACAACATCAGCAACAGAGACGGGTGGTTGAGTGGCATCAGTTTCTGTGGACTTACCACCAATAGGGATGGGTTCTGGGGTTGGTACCAGTCTCCACGGGTCTATAGGCTGCTAGCAACAAGGGCAGGTCAGGGAGATGGTAGCCAGGTTTGGAGGCAAGTCACGGGGACGGTAGCTAGGGTTGGACGCAGGTCACGGAGATGGTAGCCAGGGTTGGAGGCAGGTCACGGGGATGGTAGCCAGGGTTGGAGGCAGGTCACGGAGACGGTAGCTAGGGTTGGAGGCAGGTTACGGGGACGGTAGCTAGGATTGGAGGCAGGTCACGGGGATGGTAGTCAGGGTTGGAGGCAGGTCACGGGGACGGTAGCTAGGGTTTGACGCAGGTCACGGAGATGGTAGTCAAGGTTGGAAAACAACGATGTCCTGGGTTTTTGCCATCCAGGAAATGATCCCATTGGAAAATATCCTCGTCTGTTTCTTGCTGGAGCACTGAATGATGGCACTTGCAACGAAATAATGCTAAGGTATTGCTGTTTCATACAATTCCCCGAACTTGTGGGTCCATGAACCGACATTTGGACAGTGGTACACCATGTAGCTATGGAAGAAAGCTAGGGCAATATTCACCATTATTAGATGTGTTTTGCTTTGCTTGTTATTCATGATGGAATTATTCATAACCACAACAATCTAGGTCATAGAATCCATCAATATGCCAAGAAGTGGGTGCTATGGGTCAAAGAAAGGAAATAATATATGCAGTTGATGGCACAAAAAGTATCCTCTACAAATCTTGAACTTTAACACATCAACCCAATGCTGATGGGACCGTGGCCTAGCTCATCACAGAGACCACTGTCACCGATGATGCAGTGGTGAAATCCGTCTGACGGGAAAAGGAACGATCATCACACACGACCGGTCCGTAGGAGGCCATGATTACCGCGTCCAGTCGGGTCTCTTACCACCCGAGCGCCGCGGCACAGATCCCGCTGGGTGGTGGACAGCCACCGCTCCATCTCGTCCACCTTCCCACGGTGCACGGCCAGCTGTTGGCAGTCGAGCGGCTGGTGTCGGTCCACCCAGAGGAAGTTGGCGGGGGCGGGGACGGCGGCGGGTGGCGCTGGTCGGGCGGCCGGCGGGGTCGGGCCGGCCCGCCGCCGCCGCCGCGGTGGCGCCGCCACCGGAGCGTCCGCGAACGACGACTGCACCCACATGGGCGTCGGCTAGCTCCGTCAGGGTGGCCGCCGACCACGGTCCTGGGGAGGGGCATTGTCATTAGCAAAGTGAGGTGTGTGCATGCTGCCATAGTCAAGCTGTTCATCAGGCATGCAGAGCTGCAGCATGACACCAGATTAAAGCACTTTGCAAACACTCGTGCAATCAATAGGGATGCAGCGGTACAACCCATCACATTTGAATGATAGCACCACTTTATGGTATTGAACTTCAGTTGCCTTCTATTCAATCCAAAACAGAGAATGTTTCAATACAGAAGATGAGCTTTGCATTTTCACAACAGTGAAATAACTCTGGCTGAGATGTTTCAAGAATGAAAAATGCTTGCATAAATGTAAGTCTGGGCTATGGACTATGCAGAGCCAACATGAAGATTGGCAATTTGTGTCATTTTAAATTAAAGCTAAACCAATAAATTTGGACCAGATCAAGCCAAAACACAATACAATAAATAAAAAAGGTCATCCCAGAAACACTATTATCAACAATACAATACTATGACAATGTGCATCATATTTAAGCTCACTGTGTCATTTAGCTTCTTAGACAGCTGATAACAAGAGCAATAGGCTAGGCAATCATTCCTGCATCAGCACAGGTTAATGTGTCACCAAGAGCCACCTGCAGGGTTGGAAAAACAGACTGCTCCTGGATGCTTGACATCCAGATGGTTATCCTTTCCAGAAAAATATATTCTTATTTTTCTGATTTGGAGGTGGAATGGTGCTGTTTCACAGCGAACTGCTTTGTCACAAAGTGCTCAAGATTCACTAAAAAGTGCAAGCTGAACTCATGCCATAGGTTTGAGGAAAAAATTCCTCTTCATATATTACTACCCAATAAACCCCTTCACATTCAGAATTACAAAGTACAAATCCAACCCTGGTCACACCTCACCAACAAAATTAAATTTACCTGCTATCTATTCCTAAAGGAAGGATGAAACCTATGAACTGACAACTTAAGATGTGTTCAATGTTGGGATGGTGAGCACAACTGAACCAGGAGATTGTAAAAAGAGAAAGATAAGAAGACAGAAGACAGAACAGAAGAGATAATGAGAAAGTTGAAAAATAGTGCATGGTGTCTGCCATGTCTTCAAGTATGAGCAGTAGTTATCTATCTAGGTACTGAAGGACTATACAAGAGTTAATAGTACAAAATCACAGGAAGACTGGCAATACAAATCAAAAGTCAGGTGTTTCAAATAGAGTGAAGCCAGAGCTGAATCTGAAGTAAGCCATCTAAAGCACAGCAAAGGTGAAGCCAAAACGAGCTGTCTAAAATAGAGAAACCAAAGCCAAAGCAAATTTGGTTGGTTATTGGGTTGTATGACACGTTGACCGTTGAGTCATGTAGCGTCGCCAATTTTTCACTCTGATTGGTCGCAGGAGAAGAGTAGCGACAGGTGAGACTCGAACCCACAATCTTTTGATTGTGAGACAGGCAACTTACCCCTAGATTACCCATCCCCACCAAAGCAAATTTGAAGAGTTGGCTTTGCAAGGCCAAGGTAGATTTTGCACCCATGTCTGCTCCAGAAATGTTTGGTTAAGCACTGCAACTATGATCTGGAAGCACAACTACCCATAGGAGAATAAGGTCAGGCCATTTGACCACTCAGATGCATGCACAACATTCCTGTGGCTGCATATTGACAGTTGTGGTGCATATTGACAGACAGAAGGTATATGCTAAGAGTACATATCTTGTAACATGCAATATTTGGCATGTATGTCTAAGAAACCCTTAATTGCTAGCTTAAAGCTAATTCCAGCCTACTTGAAGCTAGTCTAGCAGGCCCCCCCACTCCCACACACATCATTTTTGGGAAATCACACATAAAGGAGATATTTGCTACATAGCAGGGTCACTTCCTGGGTAATCTTTACCTTTTGGCCGATACATACTGCCAAGGTTAGTGATTTGTAAAAAGGTGTACAGTGGGGAACAGTGACGTCACAGGAGTCAGGGAAGTGACGTCATAGGAGTCGGGTATTGGTAAAGATTACCACCTCACCTAGACTAGGATAATGTTGCATAATATAAAAAATGTATCATAGCATAATATAATCTAATCTAACCTAACCTAACTGGAAAAACAGAATCCTCCGAAGCCAATTTTTTGGCCATGACGTCATGAAATATATGCAACATTGTATAGGCAACTCTTTACAAATCACTAACCTTGGCAGTATGTGTTGGCCGAAAGGTAAAGATTACCCACTTCCTGTCAACACAGTGCACCCCACTGCTCACACTGCACAATTAGTTATTTTGTGCTTCTTTTGAATGTGTAATATATACTTGATTGAAGTCATATAATTGTACTTGTAAAAGTATGCACATAAAACATTAGTCATATATTTACAATACTTTTGTATTACATTGAAATACTGGCTTTCTTTACCTTTCGGCCGACACATACAGCCAAGGTTAGTGATTTGTAAAGAGGTATACAGTGACATCACAGGAGTCAGGGAAGTGACGTCACAGGAGTTGGGTCTCGATGTGTTAGGTTAGGTTAGGTTAGGTTGGGTTAGGTTAGGTTGGGTTAGGTTGGGTTAGGTTAGGTTAATTTAGGTTAGGCTAGGTTATGTTAGTGCCCATCATCGACACCCGACTCCTGTGACATCACTTCCCTGACTCCTGTGACGTCATTGTACACCTCTTTACAAATCACTAACCTTGGCAGTATATGTCGGCCGAAAGGTAAAGATTACTGAAATACCTATATAATGATATTCACTGTCTCTTTTGTGATCACTGTGCCACCAGAAATGTTGAACAGTGATAAATGTGTTGAACAGCACATTAACCAGTATAGGTATCTTAGATAGAATGGTCGGTATTTTTTTCTTAAACGGTGTTTTGGGAATTTTGGTGTTGGTGTTGGTGACGTCACTCGAACATACAGAGGGGAGGGTGTGCAGATGCTATTTCACAATGGTGAAAACCTAACCTAACCTAACCTAACCTAACATTAACCTAACCTAACCTGACCCTTATAAATATTCCTGGTGATGCCCTTGGATCATTCAGTGCACCCAGCTGCGGGGTGTCGGTACATTTGAGTGACGTCACCAACAGCTGACTGGCAGTCAGCTGATGATGGCTTGGATACATTGTTTAGATAAAGGAAGTGTGAGGGGTAATACTTGAAGAATACCCATTATATGTACATGCCCTCTCTAATCTCCAAACTAAGAGTAGCATGAAAATGAAAGGTGTCATCAGAAAGTGTTCAACGGGTAGGGCCAGAACCAACCCCAACATTCTCCCCTCACAAAGTGGTATCACTTGGGTGGTTTAATTGGTCATGACTGATGTCATGTCTTTGGCTCTGGGGAGTTCATTTTGGGGAAGGTTCTAAGAACAAAACTTATTTGGAATCAGAAAAATGAGTTGAAATTGACCATGGTACTGAAATGTTTGCCCACCCAAAAATAAAAACATATAGGGGCCTATTTTTGAAACTTAACAATTTTGAGATTTCTATTTGTCAATATTAATTATTCTGATGGGTAGAGCCCACCGAGAAGCGTTGTTTGAAGTACATTTGCCCTGATAAAGTGTTTACTCTAGCCAGAATCGTCTACTTTAGCCGTAATGAGCAAATACACAAAACAAATGCCACACCTCCACGTTTTGAGAGTACTGAATACTATTTAATTACTATGTACCGGAAAAATGCTCAATGTAGCAATTGAGAAAAATTGCCGCAAATTTGCTTGTTTCAGGGATGCCATATGGCATCCGTCTTGCTTTTGCACAAATTCATAGGCATTTTTGTGAATAAAACGCAGTTGGTACTATTGGTACTTTGCATGCGTTGGAGGTCGCCCGAAAGAAAATATAATGTTCTGAAATCTATGATATCCATGTCAGTTCCTTAACTAGATCTGTTCTACTAGATCTGTTCAATCATTATTTAATTCACAGCTAAACAGCAGATCTTCGTTTACTGGCCAACGTGCAAGACATCATCAACGACATTTGTCTGCCGATCGATGATCAAGAAATCGTTATCGATATGCCAGCTGGCCAACGAACAAGACTTCATCAGCGTCGCACACTATCCTGACATCTGGGATGTGACGTTTGAACGGCACCCAATGCCGCCGCCGAAGTTAGCTGACCTTTCGGACGGGCGCTGCTTCGGACACCGTTCTCCACCTGTTCCTTGACGAGCTGCTCTGCCAGCGAGACTTCGTTCCAGTTAGTGAGTTCAACCAGCCGCGATCTGTTCACGCGCCAGGATGGTCGAAGCTGTAGCAGGTGGCGCTGGTGTACTGAACGGGATGGTAGGTGGCGCTACAGGTTGTGCGCAGGGCCTTGAATGGTGCTATTTCTCGGCACGTTCAGTACACTGAGAAAGGTGTAATCGTGTTGTGAACATCTCGTGTAAAAGATACTGCACATCTGCTCACAGGCATGACAACGAGCCCTTCCGCAGGGAGGATCGTAGAAGAGGTCGCGCGCCCCCACGCTCAAGAGCGACACCACCAAGCTCAAGAATCCGAAGAAACTCAAGAACAGATAAAAGCAGGCAGACAAGAAGAAGGAACAGAAACAAGAAGACAGCAAGCAACAAGAGCTCCAGGCACCCTCGACGAGCACACCTGCGTCTCGATAAGGAAATCCACCCACACAAAATCCCAAACTTCTCTGTCTCCCATCTATCCTTTACATCCCCGGAGGAAACCTAACGGTGCTGAGCCACTTCTCTAGGCCATTGCGGTCGGGGCAGGGACCAAATGGCATAAGCTTGGTCCAGGGTGTAACGAATCCGGGTCTTTTTCAGTAAAGGGAGTCGCCTTGCCGGTGGGGCGGGCCAGACCATAGGCGCAGTCAAGGGGTGCGGGCCCGCACCCCCCCCCCTAGCACTAAAAAAAATGTTATAGATCAAAGGATATTTTTAGAGACTTTCACTGCGCAAAACCATAAATTTTCGGCACGCTGCGTACGCCGATAGCCTTCTCTGTTTAATCATATTTGTTTGTTTCGGCGCTACCCCCCCCCCACGAAAATCCTGGCTGCGCCACTGGGCCAGACCCTAATAGAATGACACCCACACCGGCGTCTAACGCCTCTCCGCACGAGGTGTCTACTATGTACGCGCTTCGTGCAGACCGCGCCTAACATCTACACCGAACCGCAGCACACCATCACACGGGAGTCTTCCTCACTCTCGCACAATCACTACGCCACATCCTGACCACACCACGCTTCACTCGGCACCCCACCCACACCATCGCACACACACAGAACAGCGCTGGTATACGAACGCTACTCGCCACAGACACATTCAACAGTCGGCGCTGTTCGTTCACGCTGCACCGCACACTTAGCACCAGCCGGAGTTACATTTTCGCCCCAGAGGCCAGAGCTTGATAAAATTCCACTCGCCAACATCGCAGCACTGCCCGCCGCCACAGCCTTCCTCTACGCCACAGCCACAGTAGACCACATCAGACGGGAGGAAAGATCCACACACAACATCCTTGATAATGACTTTCAACATATAACAGCTCCCGCCAGGCGTACACATATACGATAAGCAGTACGACGTCCGTCACTGAGTGCCTCTCCCACAACGCTGCCACCGCTGCATGCGCTACGGCCATGGTGAGCGTGCGTGCGCGTCACCAGAGCCGCGATGCGGTCGGTGCGCAGCACACGCTCAACGTCCGATTGCACATAGACCGAAAGGAGATGAGCAACCTGTGATGAGCCGTATCCCGCCACAGACCCCAACTGCCCCAAGTGGGCATTCGAGAGGGAAGTGTGCCGGTATGCAGTAGCACAGAGTGTACCACACACTACAGCACGCCAGCGTATGCATTTCATAAAACACAACAACCCTTCCACCTCCAAAACCCCAACCTCCAAATCCGTACCCGCCGCTCGGTGCAGCTACGCAGCTGCGCTTTCTTCACCTCCGAGATCCGCACCAAGGCCAGCTCCAACCCACCCTGCCAACCCACTAGCAGCCGGCTCCCGAAGTCCAGCACACCTCCCACCTCAACGACCCATCCATCCTCGACATCACTTTCATCGCACAACCATGGCGTTGAAGTCATCCAGCTGGGGCTGGGGGAGCGAGATGATCGCCACCGTTCGCGACAGCGCGTCGGCCGCTGTGCTGTGATGGCTGGGAAGATGGCGCACGTCAGTCGTAAACTGGGCGATAAAATCCAGGTGGCGAGCCTCTCGGTGAGTGGCGGGCCGTAGCCGTACCAACAGCGTGCACAAGTGGCTTATGGTCGGTGAACACGATGAGTGGCCGATCTTCCACGGCGTGGCGGAACTTGTGGAATTCCGCGTCGACCGTCAGGAGCTCCCTGCCGAACGTGCTGTAGCGCGTCTCCTCTGGGGACAGTGTGCGCGAGTGAAACGCCAGTGGCTGCCACTTGTCGTTGACGTGCTGCTGTAGTACCGCACCGAAGTCAGTGTTGGAGGCGTCCATCTGCACACCGAGCGGGGCGTGAGGCGCCGGGTGTACCAGGCCCAGGCGAACGGCGTCTGCCAGCACGTCCTGGACGTGTCGAAAGGCGGCTGTGGCCTCGTCCGCCCAGGGGACGGCCAGTGCTCGGCCACGCTTGCCCATGGGGGACTTGCTCAACAGCCGGTACTGGGGCTGCATGATGGTGGCGGCCCCCGGGATGAACCGATGATAGTATGCCGTCATGCCCAGGAATCGGAGCAACTGTTCGGTGGTCTGCTGCGGCGGGAAGCCGAGGCTCGTGGCCACCTTGTCAGAGTGTGGCACGGTGTCGTCTGCCAACAACTCGTGCCCCGGGAAGCTCATCCGGGTGGCGCTCAGCAAAGACTTCTGGCAATTAATGACAAGGCCATAGTCCCGTAGTCGCTTGAAGACGAGCCGCAAGTGCTTGCGATGGTCGCTGGTTGTCTGGCTTGCCACGAGGATATCGTCAATATAGACGAAGAAGGCCCGGAGGTTCCACAGTATCTGGTCCATGAGCCTCTGGATGGTTTGTGCAGCATTCTTCAGGCCCATCGACATACGGATGGCCTCGTATGCTCAGAACGACGTAGAGATGTTAGCCTTGTGCGCGTCGCTCGGCTCCATTGTCATTTGTGGGTATAAGCGTAGACCAGATCAAGCTTTGTAGAGCATCTGGCATCCGTGGAGGTTGGCCGCGAAGTCTTGCAGGTAGCGGTCCGGCACAGTGACCTTGTTCAGGACGCAGTAGTCGCCACACGGACGCCACTCGCTTGGCGTAGTCTTCTCTACCAGGTGGAGCGGTGCAGCAATTGCTCTAAGAGGCTCCAAGAGGGCGAAACGCGGAGGCTCGCGTGTCTGGATGTGATACGTCACGTTGTGAGGCACAGGAGCATCGTGAAGCGGACGCCGCGTGACGCCGGAAAACTCCTCCCACAACTCGGTGAAGACTTCAGTGGGCGTGGCTAGGCTGCGCAGGCTGGCTGCATCCGCGGCGGGTGGGGCGGTACCGGTCGCAACACCTGACCGGTGGCCATACGCAGGGCGCTACCGGTCGCAACACCTGACCGGTGGCCGTACGCAGGGCGCGACAGCCCATGTCGACCGCTAGCCAATAGTGGCCGAGGAAGTCTGCCCCCAAGATTGGAGAGGTGACTTCTGCCACGAGGGACCGCCACGTGTCCGTCGTGAGGGACTGCCACGCGATCTGAAATCACCACGGTGTAGTCGGCGTACTTCAGCGTCGTGATGTTGCTGACGTTGGCAGCTGTCAAGCGTGGAGCAGCTGCCGTGTCCACCTTGCAGCCCGCCGGCAGTTGGGCTGGGGGCAGCACGCTGACCTGTGCCCCTGTATCGACCATGAGCGTGAGGTCTGCGTCGGTGACATGCAGGAGTGGCGCCAAGCGTGCCGAGCTTGTGGGCGGCACCTGCTCCCTCAGGCCGTCCCGTTTTCCGCCCGCAACGGAAACAACTTTTCCTTTCTCTGGATTCCGGGCCACGCGAACATTCCAAGAAACGAGCAAGCAGATGGGCTGGTAAAGCAAGCTTAACATCGAACGCTTATCCCAACATGGAATATTCGGTAGACGATTGCAAAACACTCCTAGAACGACACACACGCAAGCATCACCGCAATACATGGACACAACACAAGTCTACACCTCACCGCTCCAACCACACCCACAACATCAAACCAACGCTAGGAAAATGGAACACATCAAACCAATCACATCGTCAAAAGGAAGCCATCCTCACTGGGCTTGGAACTTGTTGCACAAAATTTACACAGCCTCAGCTAGATGATGTCCATAATATACACCTCACTGCGACACCTGCCATACAAGCATAGGTCACATCTTGCTAGACTGTGGTAGCCCTGACGCTCAAAGGCAACCACTTCTGACAAAAAAAGGCATTACCCTCTTGCTTCCATCGGTTCTGGGTGACAATCACCCAGAACTCATCATATTACTATTCGGCTATATGTGCAACACCAAGTTAGCAGGGCATTATAGTAGACACCACACCATCAACACGCATTTCAACATGTACTGCATTACAGTGCATGAACTCTTAAGAATAACGTAAATAGCCATCACGAATGACATCGGACGTACATGAGCCGATTCGCTTTCCCATTCGAAATAAATGGCTATCTAGCGGTGCCGTCGGATGTAGATGAGCCGTCTTGTCTTGCAATTCATAACGTAAAACTGCTACCCAGAGGTACAACTGCCGTAGATCAGCCGCTGGACCATCCGTGATGCGTCCCGCGGCTGGCCAGTGTATCATTCCTCTTACGTGATTCAGCGGCTGATTAGTCCCTCATTCCTCCTACAAAATCTAGCGGCTGATTAGTTCCTTATTCATCCTACAAAATCTAGCGGATGATTAGTTCCTCAATTATCCTATATTATCCATTGGCGTATTAGTCTCTAATTCCTTCTACATTATCCAGCGGCTGATTAGTTCCTCATTCATCCTACAAAATTGAGCTGCTGATTAGTTCCTCATTCCTCCCATATTATCCAGCGGTTGATTAGTCCCTCATTCCTCCTACATTATCCAGTGGCTGATTAGTGTCCCATTCCTCCAACATCATCCAGCGGCTGATTAGTGGCCCATTCCTCCTACATTATCCGGCGGCTGGTTGGTCCCTCATTCCTCCTACATTATGCAGAGGCCAATTAGTGTCCCATTCCTCTTACACTATGCAGCGGCTGATTAGTGCCCCATTCATCCTACATTATCCGGTGGGTGTTTAATGCCCCATTCCTCCTACATTATCCAATGGCTGATTAGTGCCCCATTCTTACACGGGCGAGATTTCGCACAGGCTGAAATCTGTCATACATGTGCATATCATTTCGAAACGTTTGTGCCAGAGCTCTAAAACTTGGCGAATTTCTCTAGCTATCCGTATTTATACCTTCCGACGAAAAAAATAATGCGTCCCAGCATTACAAAAGATTCTTATTTTGTAATACTAAGAATTCGCCAAGTTTTAGAGCTGATTCCCTCAGGGAACGATTTAGTGAGACGTGTTCAATTCACGTGCGTTTTCTGCCCTAAGTCACCTCGCATCCACATATATCTGACATGCGCACGCACTCATCGGGCACCATGTTGCTCGGAGATGTGATACACGACATGATTCCCTTCTTGGACATGTTGTCATTGAAGATATCATAGCTAAGAACACCACTTGCATGACAAAGAGTGAAAATTGGAGAGGGCTGTTCATAACTTATATTCATGGAATAAAAATACATGGTATTGCAGTCAGGGGAAAGGGCAACTCATGTCGAATTTGTGACTAATTTTATCCAGGGAGGATTTTCAGGGAGTTTTTGGTGCTGTCGGCAAAGTTGGCGCTGGTATATACCTGGCTCCTTTTATTTGGAGAGGGTACCTTTGACAAACCGAAGCTATAGTGTACAGTCATGATCATCAGTGGCTCCAGAGAGACGTGAGGCAAACTAAAAACACTCATCGGTACTTCAAAGTCGTTGGACAAAGGCTAGAACACGTAGACATATTGTTACTTAACATTTCTTCAGGCTCCTATGCATGATCGTGTCATTGGAAAAAAAGTTTACGTCGCATTTCATATTCATAGAAGGCACTTTACATTTGTTTGTGCAAGACGAAATGTGCAATGCATGATTATTTCTTGTTTTAATAAAATAAGCGGTCGGTAGGTAGCTTTAACTCCCACCGATCACCTCCCACATGTGGTGTTCCCTAATTATATTTTGCACTACCATACATTGTCCGTGCGTAAGTGGTAGAATGGAGCTCTGGAAATGTTTCAATCACTCCTGCAAGGAAATCTGAGCAAAACACAATGCAGTATTCGGGGTCAAAAGAAGATATTATAGTTTTCCCTTTTGGATGTTTGACTTTGATCTCACCAGCATATTAACACTTTCGTCACCTAAATCGTATTTTGTAGACGATTTATTTGCGCTTCCTTGAAAAATAATTGGACCGACTTTTTGATGGCTTTGGAAAGATTTTATCTCGTCCCTGTACAGATATCCCCGGTAAACCGACCGGCATAGGGTTATGCCATCTGTACGGATTCTTAAGAAATTCCATATATGTGACCAATTTGATTGAAGGTTCAGCGGCGCTTAATGGCCAATATCAGTGGGATTACGTGGAATTAGGGAGTACTGCACCAGGGACTCCCGACGCGAAAATTGCGGGTTGTCAATCCGTGCAGCTCACTGTCTACCCCACCCCCTCCGATGATACAAAATCAATCGCTTATGAGCGAAGAGGGTGTGGGGAGGGCAGTTTGATTTGTGAGTAGCTGAGATCCAGTGATGGATCCAGATATTTGAGTAGCTAGGCCCGCCGGGAAGAAATCTGTGCACCTGTCGTAGGCTTTTTCAGCGCGTCCGATACACACGCCTCATGCTGCCGTATCGTATCGATGGCATGCATCCAGCAAACATCACACGCAACGGGATCGTGTCACATTCCCCACCCATACCGGTCAACAGTTGACATGCTTCATCTTTTAGCAGTCCAGCCCCACCCGAGACGTGCCCAATCACGGTAAGATGCACTTGGTGTCAGATGAAAAGTCCCGGATGCCGCCCATGCACGTCGCTATGGATTTGGTTGGAAGACGAGAGGTTTTTTCATGTCAACTTTTGCATGCAACGCCACAGGCTTAATCTTAAATTTCACGAAAATTGAGGACGCTTCCTGCAGATCTCCACCGTGGCGACGCGCATTTTGCCATCCTGGGTGCACGACCTCTAACTCAGAACAGTTAAAAATGGTCCTGGATTTTCCTGCCATCCACGCATTTCTTGTTATTACTAAGAGTCAAATGGAAGATTATCAAATTTTGCCTTCGTCCGACATGTTTTCTTTCTCTCGTTTTGTGCTGATTTGATTGCATCGGGTCCTTGACGGCGGCATGCTGGATCACGCATGAGTGGAGTTTTAGTGTTAACAAGTGGTGCTTGAGCACCATCTAAGAGTGGCTGAGTACCATCTAGCATTTATAGCTTCAGCATTAGTGTCTATGGCGATGTGTGGAAGAACGCCACCGATAAACCACAAGGTCACGCAAAAGTATACCCTGAAGTTCTCGGAAAACCTCAGAAGACCTCGGAAGACCTCCATGGTGGGAACAGGGGCGCTAAAGGGCAGGGGAGCGGGACGTGTCTCCTCCAAATGTCGAATAGTTGAACATTACACCTTGGGCGTTGCATGGAAAGAATGGACCCAAAAACGGTCATGTATGACCCTATTCGATGTCCGTGGCGGAATCGAGGGCCGAATGTACGCTGCATTATGCAGCCTCAGCTCTCCAGTTACGACTATTGGACACTCGATTCGATCGATTCTCTGGAAGTGCCGTGTACAAGACCTTCAACGCCGCAGTCCGTCGTGCAATAAGACGAGACATTCGGGATGACCTGACCCGCCGGGTGGAGGAAGTGCCTATGCATATATACATATATATATATATATATATATATATATATATATATATATATATATATATATATATATATATATATATATATATATATATATATATATATATATATATATATATGTGTGTGTGTGTGTGTGTGTATATATATATAGGTACGGGCCAGCTTAATAAAATTGGCAGGCTAGTTCATGGCGTTCTGTTGCAAGAGATGACTAGAAAAACGATCGTGCCCTATCACCTTGAAATAGTTCCTACATCGCTGCTGTGTATATGTCTGTCAGAATATGTGAGCTGTCAGTGGGAACAGCGGCCGTTGAGCTGCCAGTGGTAACAGCGGCGAGCTCGCCATGCCAGACGGTGCGGCTCAGCCTGCACGCTCTCCGTCAGACTGTGCGGCTCAGCCTGCGCGCTCCCCGCCCCAGACTGTGCGGCTCAGCCTGCACGCTCCCCGCCCCAGACTGTGCGGCTCAGCCTGCACGCTCCCCGCCCCAGACTGTGCGGCTCAGCCTGCACGCTCCCCGCCCCAGACTGTGCGGTTCAGCCTGCACGCTCCCCGCCCCAGATTGTGCGGCTCAGCCTGCACGCTCCCCGCCCCAGACTGTGCGGCTCAGCCTGCACGCTCCCCGCCCCAGACGGCGTCGGTCCGCCATATTGGCGCGGCCGGCCGGCCAGCCAACGCGCGTCGCTCTCGTCGACGGCGACGGCAGATAATTCAGTTTGGAATGCCTGGAATCTGACTATCCCATTACACGAACGAGCGCCGCTACACGTGTCTCGCTCGATCGGGCCCGTTTTCAGACAAGCTGCAAATTGAAAAGCGTCGGCGCCGCCGGGCAAACGAGGCCCACGCCGAGTACACAACGTCGACGCCGACGATGGTCGCTCCACGCCGCTCTCGCGTCGGCGCCGTTCGCTGATGAAAGTCTGTTTATGATTTCGGGGTCGAAGCTGAAAAAATGCAAATGGAATGGGGGGGGGGCCTTGATAAATCACCTGTCAGACGCCGTTTGAGCGAGCGGCAGTGCGCACGTCATTGGTAGGTTGTTTTAAGCTGGCACAAGTAAAAATGGTGGGTCGGTTTCGGCTCGGCGAAATTATAAGTCTTAGGGCGTACCGATGTCAAGGTCAGCGCCGTCGAAGTGAGACTTGGGGACGCATTAAAAGTAGGCTTATCCGGTTGTGTGTAACGCTCGGTAAGACGCCGAAATACCGAGCCGATTCCAAACACACTGAGGAAAGCATTCAAAGTGAGGCCATGTGCAACATTCAGCAAAAACGACGCAATACCTGCACCACTGCAAAACGCACCATTGCTACCATCAGAAGAATATCGTGCACATAAAACATAGATATGTTTGAGCTCAAAAAGACCCGAAGTCACGCCGGGTCCTCGAAAACGACACTGGGCACGAGAAAGATCGGCCAGGCCCTCAAAATCACGCTGTGTCCCAAAAGGTCGGGTCGGGGTCCCTGATAATCGCGCTGAGGCTCCAAAAAGTTAGACCGGACACCGAGAAAATCACGCTGGGAGCACAAAAAAGTCGTGAGTGGTCCTCGAAAATGACGATGGGTGCCGCAGAAAGACGGGCTGGGCCCCTGAACATCACGCTAGGGGCTTCAAATGTTCGTGCCTGAGCCCAGAAAATCAAACTGGAGGCCGAAAAAAGTCGTGCCGTGGTTCTTGAAAATCACAATGGGGACTCCAAAAGGTTGGGCCGGGGCCACTGAAAATCACGCTGAGCCTGAAGGTCACGTAAAGTCGCGCCCGGACCCATGCAAATCACGCTAGGGGCTCGACAGGTCGCACCGGGACCTGTCAAACAAAAACAGTCTGGACATGGAAAATCATGAAAATTTCCGAACAGGTCCTGAAAGAAAGTTATCCTAAGGGCCTTTTTACTCTGAAGGTTGCCATCGACTGAAAAAAAAACTCGTTGAACAGCCGCAGTGGCATACCAAAGAGGCAAATAACCCCCCCCCCACCTCCATCCTGAAGAGGTGGGTTCCAAGAACCCAAAAATCGCGTCGAAGTCCCAAAAAATGATTCTGGGGCCCCATAGATTCGCGTCGGGGCCCCCAGAATTAGAGGTTATAAATAAATACAACCGGCACGAAAAAAACTTGCACCGGGCCCAAAATTTTGCGCCGGCAATGCCAAAATCGCGCCGAGGCCCAGATAAGTGCAACGCGCCCCGCGAACTAGCCCAAGCCCCCAAATATCGCGCTTCGGACCCAAGATTCCTGTCGGTATTTCCATAAATTCTGGTCGGGCATTAAAAATTCCCCTCGGTGCTCCCAAAAATTGGCGTCGATGGCCACAAATAAGCACAGCGTGGCCCAAAAGTGGTATAGAAACCCGACAAGGATCAATCCGGAGCCCTCCAAAATAAAGAGAGATTGCGAAAAATAAATGTCCGAGCCAGGAAAATCGCTCCTTAGCCCAGACATACCATCGGATACCTTAAACATGCGTTGCAGCTCTAAATAAACACACCGAGAGCTAAAAACAAAACGCATCGAGACCCTCAGAGCACACCGGGGCCTTGAGACCGCATGGGAACCTCAAAAACCGTCTGGGGCCCTCACAAATCGACATGGTCCTAGAAAAGGAACAAAAAGGCCGGACACTAAATAAACACTTCGGGGTCTGGGAAAACGCGCCGATACCTAAAAAAAAGATATCGTCGGTGCACAAAAACGCAACAAATCTATAAAAAAAGAGCCGGGGTCGCAAAAATGTGCCGTGCCCCTAACAAAAATTGGCTGGAGCCCTAAAGCACATCGGTAGACAAAATATTTGGGAAAGCGGAAAGCGGAAAGGTCCAAGAAAGAACTGCTAACTAGAACCTCAGTTCGGTTGCCAACCTGGGAGCGTATCTAACCAAAGAGATGAGGTGCATCAAAGCTCAGCGGTTATCCGGATTTCTTAGCCACCAGAAAACGTGGGAAGAAGATAATTGATCATTGAATTGAATTCAGGATGGGTTCTTGTGGCTCTTAAGTCTGAACACGTTTATGGCTTCATGAGGTGCCGTGTGCTGTAACATGTCAGCTATATTGTGCTGAATTGTTGATCCCCAAATAAGCGCTTACATTCCGTTTCAGCCGTTTGCCACATGATGTAGTTGTAGAATTTCGTTTCAAGTGGCGGATATTCTAAGGTGCACAATGTGTACTACAGAGATTATTGAGGTGACTGATCATCTATGTGTTGGAGTTAGGCCCTAAGGACAAACACCATACAATGTGTTTTTATGTATTACGTTTTTATTTGCCCAAGTCTGGCAGCCTGCCCATCTTGGTTTGTCACACACCGGATCAAATAATTGTCAACCAGCGATCACCCGTCTTTCCTGTTTCTCATCCCTTCCAGCATCAATCATGAGACTTCTTTTGCCATGGGGCAGCAAGTAAGCTACGTTCTTGCTTATTCTTTCTCCTCACCAACATCGGTGAACGTTTACAAGGGGGGCATCTTAGTGACATAAAGTACTAATTCATGGAAGCTTGGGCACACCACATATCCACCAGTGAGGCTGTAATAAGCTTGCACTCCCCACACACACGCAGATAGCGAAAGTTGAAGAAATTTTATTTGAACAGTAATAGGTACAGTGTTTTCCCTTGTACCAGGAAGATAAACCTATCATTGAATCCACCAGCCGTGAAGAGTTCCATGTTCAGCGAGAAGTGTGAATTTGAAAGTACTTATGTTGCGATGATAGTTCTTTTTCTGTACCACATGTAGCTGTTAGCCATAGGAGCTCCCAGAGGGCCTGCTTCCTCCCCTTAGGGGCCCCTTAGGTCTGCCCCCTTGAAAGTTGTGTGTTCACTATTCAAATTATCGGGTTCTCTATCCAAATGTGCTCAACCATGATACTTTGCGAAATTGCTGGGTGCGCCCCTGCTGTTGACGCTGGCCCACCCACGTTTTGAGACGTTCCTACGCCTGTACCACAAAGTGCCACAAAGAACCGCGATGCAGTCCTTCATAGCTCCTCCAATCCCCATCCATTAGTTTTCTCTCCACTATCCTCCCCATCCAGCCATCTCCACAACAAATATCAGCAAAGCGTTCCAAAGGATGGCGATGGGATACTGCGGAAATTCGAATTTTCAATCTTTATTCAGTACGCTACAAAAACGCAAAGGCATACCCAGTATGCCATCTTGACGGAGAGAAACGCTATAAATTATAAACTTCGAGTGCTATAAATTGCTTGCAAAGAACACAAGATTGTACCCGATTCCCAAAAAACGGTTTGTAACGATACGCACTTATAGACAAGTTCAAACCGATACCGCTTCCATAAAATGAGCATATCATTGGACACAATCGCCGAGAACTACAAAGTTCCACCCCGTTTTTTTATGGGTGGGATGAGGTCCATAAACTCGCTGCACCTGCCCTCGGACCTGCCCCTGAGAGTAGGACATGTACAACACCCCAATTGGCAGAGGTGCGGTCGACCGCCCCCAGCACGCGGCCAGCAGCCACGGAGCCTCGGCGCGGGTGGGCCGCGGTCGCCTTCTGACACCAGCATCAACAGACCATCACGCAACACCAACATTGATTAACGCCCGCCGGAGATGCGGTTTTAACACTTAGAAAATGAAAAGTAGCCGGCCGCTAGTGACGGCGCGCGCGGGGGTGTTTGCCGACGCGCCGCGGGTGCCGTGGCGGCTCGTGTGTGCCGCACAGGGTCGGCAGGGTAAACAGGAATGAATGATGCCAGCATGCAGACGACGCAACGATCCGAGAAGAAACGCGTCCGGTAAACAGTTTGACCGTGATCAGTCGTCGCGCCGGCCGATGTTGAGCCTACCGGCCGACACAATGGGAGTCGGGCGGCGGCCGCCGCGGGCCGTGCTGGCTGAGGCGCCGACGGATGGTACTGGAGGGCACGCCCGACATCCACGACAGTGCACCGCACCGCGTCCAGGGATCCGCCTCGGTCGCTGCTCCCGACAGGTGTTCGTGGAGAGCTCCCGACATCTACGACAGTGCACCGCACCGCGTCCGGGGATCCGTCTCGGTCGCTGCTCCCGACGGGTGTTCGTGGAGAGCTCCCGACATCCACGACAGTGTACTGCACCGTCTCGGGGATCCGCCTCAGTCGCTGCTCCCGACATCCGTCAGAATAGAGCTAAACAGCATGCATCTGGGAGTCGACATATCATCGCAGGATTGGATGGCACATCACACTCATCGCCTGGGAATTTTCCGAGATTGAGGGGAAAGGGAGAAGTATTTGGTTCATTTCCGACGTTTTATGTCGTTACAATTGTTGAACTTGTTCTTTTTTGGTCAAATTTGCCCTCCAGATTGGATCCGACATCTATTTTCTACTATGCCAATGCATTCATTCGTTGCATTTATATATCAATGTTTCACTGCATAGGCAGGACAGAGAAATAATGTGATCTGTCTAAAAGTTGGAATTCCTTGTTGAGTTAGGTGCTAAATGGCTTCCAATGTGATTATGCACTAAACATTATTTCGATATCCACATGGTCACGTCACTTACTTTGATTGTTGTAGGTCCATACCGTTAGCCTGGGACATTGTACCCTCCAACCTTCGGAACAAGCTCTTCCCGAAATAGTAATTCAGCTTCGTTGACTTTAACGTTTGTGTTGCTGTTTCGTTCATTGTCTTCAAACGTATCGTAACCTAGCAAACACAATTAACATGTCTGAACAGCACGATTCGATTTGTTTCCTTTGATTTGTGTCGCGCACCTAGTGGCCGACCGAATCGCCTTCTCGTTTTATCCTGTAATCGTGACAGGCACTTGCAATATTGATCACCTAAATCAAACTTGTGTACGACCGTCTGTCAAATGGGACCAAAGCATATGCCAGTTTTATTGACATCACCTGTTTCATGAACAATAACAAGGCAATTTCGCATAACCTTGCTGTGAGAATGCATCGATTAATGCACACTATTTGGGCACGGTTTGCCGCCAAAGGTGGATTATGGTGTGGACGGTCCCCCATTCTGACGGTGTCCACTGCAGGGTGCGGGTGTGAGTGCGTCAGTGGCAGTACACACTGGTGACCGCAGCGACTCCCAGGAAACGACGGTAACTGAAGTGGGGGTAGCTGTAGCTGCGGCTCCACCACCTCTGGTGAGCCGGCGGTTAACTTCATCTTGTCGGGTTTTCACTTGATTGTGATTGCTTTGCTGAAGCTGCCATTTGCCGATTATGAAATTCTGAACCCCTCTCTCCTGGCAGGATTGTTTCACCAGAATCCATGCTGTGTGTCGCGGCGAAGAGTTTACGCTATCACAACCAACTTATCTTCCAGACAAGATAAGCATCGCGATAAGCTGCAGCCTGAATCTGTGGCGGGCAGCGTCGTGTTCTGAGCTTGTGACTGCTGACATGTGTGGCATCTGTATGCCCTGGTCGTCCATGCTGACCCTCGCTGACCCTTATGATCCTCACCGACACGAGCCGGTTTATTAAACTCGTAAACCGTTGCCGTCTTAGTCAGAATATTCCCCTGGCCCTCGGTATCCATCCTCGCCGACCGTTCGTTCACTGATCTGCATTGTCTCTGTTGCTCTTCGCCATCCCCGGTGACCGGAACACGACTTTGTGGCGAACACAGATGCTAGCGCTAACAGTGACGTCAGAGCCGGCTACGCCTTCCGCTGCAGCTTGGCGTCTGGCCATGGAGCGTATCGGCATCAGTCTGTGCCTGCTGTCCATCCTGTCGCCAGCCCCAGGACTGACACTGCAAGCGAGCACGTTCTCTCTGGTCGACCTGTGTCCGGCCGGCTCGGCGGAGGCTGCCGGAGCCGCCGCTAGCCTCCGGAGCTGCGTCTACCTCTGCTCCCGAGCGCACGCCTGCGGCGAGCTCGTGTACGGGCCGGGCCCCCAGTGTCGCCGGCATCCGGCCGGAGCTCGGCGCGTCGCTTGCCCCAAGGCAGCCGTGGCCTACAACAGGACCGCGATCGTCGGAACGCTGGCGGCACGACCCAGCCAGGAAGCTGCCACTGCATCTGAAGGTGGCAACCAGGACCCCTCTACTACCACTGCAGGAGTTGCCCACGAGCGCCCGGAAAAATCCACTGCATCTGAAGACACCAATCAGGATCCCTCTACTACGACCGCAGGAGTTGCCCACGAGCGCCCGGAAGCTTCAACTACATCTGAAGGTACCAATCAGGACCCCTCTACTACGACCGCAAGAGTTGCCCACGAGCGCCCGGAAACTTCCACTGCATCTGAAGACACCAATCAGGATCCCTCTACTACGACCGCAGGAGTTGCCCACGAGCGCCCGGAAGCTTCAACTACATCTGAAGGTACCAATCAGGACCCCTCTACTACGACCGCAAGAGTTGCCCACGAGCACCCGGAAACTTCCACTACATCTGAAGACACCAACCAGGACCCCTCTACTACGACCGCAGGAGTTACCCACGAGCGCCCGGAAACTTCCACTACATCTGAAGGTACCAATCAGGACCCCTACTACGACCGCAAGAGTTGCCCCCCCGGAAACTTCCACTACATCTGAAGACACCAACCAGGACCCCTCTACTACCACCGCAGGAGTTGACCGCGAGCCCTCCACCACTCCAGGGGGCGTGGACCAACGCCATTCTGCAGAGACGTCGAGAGACGCTCGGACCAAATTGATAACGTCAAGCGGAAACCAAGCACGGCAGCGGAAACGTCACGTCCGCCACACAACTGCCTGGGGGCAACGTGCGGCCGCCACGACGTCCCTCGCAGGTCGATCACACGCCGCCCACGTGATAGCCGACGGATAACGTTGCCACGATGCAACAACTCTACATGGGAGAAATGCAGGCGGCCGTAGGGGAACTTCAGCTCGTCGCGACGATTGCAGGAGAGGACGTTTGGGTAGCCGTCAGGTTACAGGCTGCACAGTGATGGGTCCAGGTCGCCACTAGGCGTACCAGTGAGGGACTTATCTCATGTATCGAATCACTGGAGATGGGCTTCATGCAACGTGTATGCCGGACGGGATAGGAATTACCAGTGAATTATCAGAAATCCAAGAGCGAGAACTCGCATCGCCGTCAGGGTTCAAAGCTGGAACAGCCATATGGGAGGGTCCATGAACTCCAGCAACGAAATTGTGTGGGTAAAGTTGGTTCACTTCGCTAAATTTCATACCTTACAGCCGAGCAGGACAGTATTTCAAGACCAGGTAAGAATACTGGATGAATATAACAATGGAAGTGTAGATAACATGTTGTGGCATCATATTGTTCTGTTTTCATTTCGCCACCACATTCTGCATGCACACACAGACGTGACAGATGACAGATGTCACGTGACGTAACTTGACAGATGTTTACCTATCATCCCACACCCTGCGTGAAAAAAAAATTGTTGTCGATGAATCGATATCGGTAGCTCAAAATTAAGCACATTTTGTCACGTCACTCTTTCTTCAGATCTCATCCATCAGCAGAGGATCTGGCGCATATACCAGAAGGTCATTCGATACTTGGGTATCAGATACGCATTGTAGCTTAGCCTGGCTGTTGGATTGGTAGCTGCCACTCGACGGCAACACCGGGTGGTACTCGACTGCCGCTCGACAAACGGGTCGCCGCCAACACTGACAGTTTCAAGGGGACAACAAGCCCATGCACTCCACCCGACACAAAGGAACACATTTTTGTCGAAATTGGGCACTAAAATGGCATTTTCTCGAAATCTGACAAGTTGCTGGATAAATATTGTCCTCAACAGACTCGGTGACCGTTGGCTGTTTAAATTCGACGAGTTTTTTTAAATCGAAATCTGAGGATTCCCCCCCCCCCCAACCCAGGCTTTTGGATCCGCCACTGACCGCCGACCACCCGAGGTCTGACCAGTGGTGAAGCCAGCCTCCCTACTTTGACCGACTTTTTGGGTTATATTTACCAGATCGGTTTAAATTTATGAACGCCAGAGTGCGTCTGGGGCTTAACTGTTGCTAACCAAAGGTGTAGCGTCGTAACTATATGTGCTTCTAAGCTACTGTGAAGAAGAAAAAAAACTGGGGACAATGAGAGGACAGTGTTGTTAAGCGTTTACGCTTGTTCTAGTCCGAAAAGTTCTTGCTCATTTCGACATTTTTTTCACCGATATATCTGCAACTCACCACTGCATAGTCGCGTATGCATTCACATGGAAACATCCTAACCGTTTCCACGAAATTGTGTCCTGAAGGATAGCATTAGTAGGCAGAGGCGCAGCCGAGTGGGCAAATACAAATACACTCGATCAGACAAAACATCTTTGGATTTGCGTCAAGCTAAGCCCGAAAATGTTGGCGAGCTTCGCGTGCCGAAAGCGATCTCGGTAGAACAAGATTTGTTTCGAGTCGGGCCACCCTCTTAAGAAAATCATGGCTGCGCACTTGTCAGTAGGACACGTCAATATGAAGATTTGTGCTTATATTCGGGCAGGCAGCATCAGAAAAAGGCTGGCCGGATATTGAAATGTTCGACAGTACCTACCTGCCTTGACAATGCGGGTAGGAGCATGGCAGCATCTGGCATCACCTGGCCAGACCTGCCGGTTATTACTGAGCAGGCCCCACACCCTGCCATATCGTGTTCATTAAAATTCCCTGATCTGGCAACTTTTTGGCATGACAATGCCAATACCAATACCAGCACAATTTATGTAACTTGGCGATGCAGACATGTCCTGATATAGAGAAGAAAAAAAAGTTTGAAATGTTATGATTTAACAACTCAGTAATTAATTGTATTCAATGCGTTTTTATGACCGGAAAGTGGATGTTCTGAAGGTTGAAAATGCATTTGTTGCTTTTGTTATACCATTTAGCAATCGGTCTTTTACTTCCACATTTTGGTGACACTTTCTTTTGTGTTGCTTTTCGATGCATCGATCTGGCTACCTGAAGTCAGAACTTTCACTATATTGAGACGAAATTGTTGAGGCCGCTGGAGGTATTATATGCTAAGACTTCGTGCCCGCAGTTTCATGCCACCAAAGTAGAATGGCGCTGGGTCTGATCCAATGTAGCAAACGTCAGGGTCTATAGGGTCAGAAAGGAGCTTCGATGTCATTTACCTTGTTTGTGAATTTTGCAGCTGTACTTGGGAGACAAATGAAACGCATAGTTTCCTTACATCTATTACAGCATGAAAGCACGGCTATGGATAAAAGTGTATGCGTTGTGTGAGTTTTAACGTGTGATGGTATGTATGTACATGCACGCCGTAAAATAAATAATCCCTAGAAGTGTAGGCTTAGGCGCTGGGAAGCATAACACATGTGCTGATGTGTCGGTGCTGAGCGGGATTTTGTGGGTGCCTGTGTGGGCAGCTGTGGTGTAGGTGTCTGGCGACATGTCTGAGTCTGCGTCTCATGTCATGTCGTGTCTATGTGGGAGGCGTGTATGTGTGTGTGTGTGTGTGTGTGTGTGTGTGTGTGTGTGTGTGTGTGTGTGTGTGAACCCAGGCACCAGTGGGATGATTAGCTAGTACACGGACCTGTCAGTCCTGATTGGCGAGGCTTCCCCACACTTTGCCATCTAATTTAGTTGTCACGGCAGGTATTGTTCACAGCTAATGGATCACGGCGGTAATTTTCCTCGCCGCTGGAACTTCCTGGCGCCGTCCGGCCAGTCAGCCACAGCTGTGGCAGCGGTGTCAGCCGGCTCGTCCGTCGCCAGCGTCTCGTCGCGAGGCGACGAGACCCGATCGGCGTCGCGGCGAAGACGGCGCCGCTTCCGGAGCCGGCCGTGCCCAAGAGGCGACACGGTCTGCGAGTGTGTGCACCGTCAAGTGTGTGCACTGTCAAGTGTGTGCACTGTCAATTCAAGAGGATAGACGAGAAAGGAATGGTAGTGCACTGTCAAGTGTGTGCACTGGCAATGCAGGAGGATAGACGAGAAAGGAATGGTAGTGCACTGTCAAGTGGGGTGTGTGGGTTTGTCGGCATTTGCATTGGTCGTGGGCGAGGGCATATGGAATTGAGAATACAGGTGCAGAGAGCTGGGTGCTCAGGACCATGGCTGCTCGTTAATTGCCCTTGCCGTTTGTCGTTTTCTCGGTGTCGCGTCTCTTCGGCCCGGTTGGCCACTGCGAAACCATAGAGGATAGAGGAAAATGGTGTGAAAGGTGCAAAAGCAGCAAACATTGCATAACAAGGTGAGGTTTGAGTGGCGACAGCGAGTTTCCGGTGGTTTATAGTGAACACTCGTTCATGTAACATTTTCTCGCGTGAGTTCCACCGAAGGCAAAAGCATACATCATACTATGCAGCGTAAAAACAGATTAGTTTATGTTGCATGTTAAGCGCGCGACATACTTCTGTGGGAAGAATACGGTTATGATGCAGATTTAGATGGTCATGCTTCCATGATGATTCTTCGATAATATTTCAATATTCGTCTATCCTATTTTGAAAGGCTGGCGTCTTAGTTGTGAAGCACAATGTTACAGATAGTCCGATCGTCATGGCATATCTACATCCCCGATGCAGATCTTCAAATATCTGCTGTTGCATTGGAATATTCCAGTTTTTTTAATGAGCACAACAAATCCACTCTGCCAGCGACATTGCGTTTTTGTCAAATTTGGAGGTAGGACATTGAATAATATGCATTGTCATGTAGCATCGGAGAACAATTGGACGTTTGGGAAATAATTGTACGCTTTCGATAACATGGATGACATGACTCTAATAATCTCAGAGAATGCACCTTGTGTGTGTGTTTGTGCGTGTATATGTGAACACGAATACACCTCTCTATGGAAAAATATTGTACTACATATTTTCCCTTTTCAATGTCAACTTTACAGCATAGATGCTTGCAAATAGAAACTTCCAAAGCCGATTCGCAAAAGACAAAGGACTACACGGCACATTGCCATGCCATGTCTTTCGGTTCATTTATTTTCAGTCACATTAGTAATACTAGCTCAGACTTGATCCAGTGGCGTTCCTCGTACAAACATGAGTCCTCACCACAAATTGCTTGTCATCAAATTGTATATATCTGACAAAATAGCACGAGGCTTGCCTGATATAATTATCTTCTGTTCAGATTTCTGACAGCTTACGAATGCCTTCCAGCGCTCTCCGTCCAGTCTACTGCCCGCTTGACCGTTGACCAAACACGACACGATCACGTGGCCAGCATCGAGTTGCCACCCGGGATCCGTCTGGAACGTCCGGTCTACACCTCACTGACAAGGCCGGATACCGATCGATAATCACGCTGCATGTGCGTTAGCACATGCAGCCTTCAATGCTGACGTTCTGGAACGCTCAAATCTGTTTCCTACAAAATGTGAGCGGTATCTATGACCGTAAATTTCTGGAACATATATGTACTGACTCGGCGAGGCCTAAGCACGTCTACGAACCAAACGAACACCAAAATCACGTCTGACCACTTCGTCCGTGTTTCGTGAGGTGGTTGTTAATTGTTTGTTCATTCGCGATGCAAGAGCAATACACATGTTTCTGTTTTAAGATCTCGTGTTTCTTTTGCCGCTTTTGAGATCAGTTTTCGGTATTCCATGTCCGCGAGCAAGTGGTTCACTTTTAGTATTTTTGGACTTCTGCCGTTCATGAGACTTATACGAAATGGCGCCGGATTAACACTATTCTGGTAGAGGGTGGTGGATTCTGCCCACGCCATCTCGCACTGTGGTTTTTCGCCTGACATGCCACTGCGCTTTGTGATAGGAGCGTGACATTCGATGCCTTTTCCTGTCATTCTTTTTTATATTTCATACAAAAATTGTAATTTAGTAACCATATAAGAGGGGGCTCCAGGAGCGAATATTTGGAGGCACCTCCGACAGATTTTTGTAAGAACTTAGGAAGAGCACATGCATCTCCGTCTTTTCATTGTTTTACTATTCAGGTGACTAATTTGGAATGCAACTATTCACACTGTTACACCTTGCTTATCTACTTAAATGCGTATTTGGACCATAATCATGCTAGAGAGGGAGAGAGAGGGATCCAGGGGAGGAAACATGGCAACAAGTAACCGGTTTTCTCAAAGCAAAATCATTTACGTTGCCATCAGAAAGTTGGGAGCGTGGAGTGAATCCAGAAAAAAATGTTAAATCGCACGCAGTGGTGGAGATAGAAGATTGTTTTTCACAATTTCCAATAATTGTAGTCCCACACAGGAATGCCAGAATCCTCCCTAGTATTAAACTCTGGTGAGGCCACTGGACAAAAGAAGGTAACGGTAAGAATTGACATCATGCAAGAATAACAACACAATAGGTATTGTTGGCACTTACTGCGAAGGAGCACCCATAAAGAACAAATGATACTCACCCCTCTTTAGGCTCCTGGCTACGTCATTTGCTGCTTTTTATGTTTATGCATGGACATCAAATGGTGCTTTAGACCATCAAGGATGATTTATACCTAAGCATGCATAATTGTACCGATGCCAAATTCAACCGGTCTCCACTGGTCTTGACCAAATTCCCACTCACAATTGTTTTCCTCTTAACATTGCCATCGCCAAAATATTGATTTTTTGACCTTCTCAAAGTGTAGATAGATTAGACCAGTAGAAATTCCTTCATCTACTCAGTTTTCAATTTTGTGCCATCGATTCTGAACTCTTATGGGGGGAGGGGATCGAAACCAAAGCCTCTACAAATTTAGGTATAAAAGAGCCCTACCGTGATAGGGCTAAGATAGTATGACTTCTCCTTTTATATGCGATTTCGCCTGGAAAGCGCATAGTTGAAAGCTATGGAATTTTGTATGCTATGGGCATATTTGGAAAGCGCATAGTCGAAAGCGGAAAGTTTAACAACAACATCAAACTCAACACACCATAAAATGAACAGCCAAAAAAACTTGCGATGAATCAGGTTCCGAGTCGCTTCAAGTAATGTCGTAATCAGGTTCCGAGTCACCTCAAGTAATGCCGGAATCAGGTTCCGGGTCACCTGAAGCAATGTCGTAATTAATTAGCACACACATTCATAGATGTGCTGCTATATTGCTGTTGCGAATGTGTGCTAAAAATATGGGTGGATGGATGGATGGATGGATGGATGAATGAATGAATGAATGAATGAATGAATGAATGAATGGATGGATGGATGGATGGATGGATGGATGGATGGATGGATGGATGGATGGATGGATGTATGTATGTATGTATGTATGTATGTATGTATGTATGTATGTATGTGTGTGTGTATGTATGTATGTATGTATGTATGTATGTATGTATGGATGGATGGATGTATGGATGTATGGATGTATGTATGTATGTATGTATGTATGTATGTATGTATGTATGTATGTATGTATGTATGTATGTATGGATGGATGGATGGATGGATGGATGGATGGATGGATGGATGGATGGATGGATGGATGGATGGATGGATGGATGGATGGATGGATGGATGGATGGATGGATGGATGGATGGATGGATGGATGGATGTATGGATGGATGGATGGATGGATGGATGGATGGATGGATGGATGGATGGATGGATGGATGGATGGATGGATGGATGGATGGATGGATGGATGGATGGATGGATGGATGGATGGATGGATGGATGGATGGATGGATGGATGGATGGATGGATGGATGGATGGATAAATATTTCGAGCTCTCCTCGATATATCGCTTTTCAAACTATATTTCGAGCCCCCACCCCCTCGGTATGTGACTTCTGTTTCCCACGTCAAGTGCACACATCAATAAAACAAGCACATAAAATACTGTCAATTGGAGAATGTTGAAAAACATCTAGGGGGTCACCACACTCCGCTGGCACGCCAGATAGTACGATGCGCTATTCTTAACACAGGCGATAGCAGTGCATCATGCACGTGACATGGCAGTTGATTCCACGACAAGGCTTATAAAAATAATTGGCACACCAATTTAGTTCGTGCACGTGATATTTAAAAATCGTAGATGCGATTTAGAGTGACTATGTCACAATAAATATCTATCGGAGATTTAATACATGGCGGTCGGATTTCTAAAGTTGTCGAGAAATGTTTGTCTGTGTGTGTGTATGTGCCGCTTCGACGCATGCTGTTCCAAAACGGCCGGGCCGATTTCGCTCCAATTTTCACACGTGATGCGCCGGTACGGGGGACAGACTATGGTGGCGGTTTCGAGTTGCGCGTGTCACGTGGACACGTGCCACGTGCCGCCAACTGGTGTCATGTCGAGATCAGTTAGCCAGGGCCACAGCATATACCACAAGTCGCGCGAATGTGAAACTTTGTGGAAACACGCGCCCCATAGGGATCTGCGTGCTTTTGTGGTCGGCGGTCGCGTGCGCCGTACCGTGCGATCGCCAGGCGCGTGCATCTGTTTTGAGTTGGGCACCGCCAAGCCGAGAGCGCCGCACACTAGAGCTATCAAATTTGGTGGACTGATAGCCCGTCACATGGGCTATCCGATCATGTACAATTTGTAGGGGTGGGCGAAGCGTAGCTCGTGCCATGCGCTCATATTCGAGCAACACCTCCACTCCTGTTTAACATGGGGCTGCGACTTATCCCGACGAAAAACGCGACAGCCTTCATATTGGCGCCCGGCTCGGCTCACATCGCAGGGAATGATGGATGTGTCATACTACGTGAAAGGCCACAGTGTTTGCTACCCATTGGGCACAATTTCGGTGCGATCGAGTGAATGTGCTGCACGTGAGCGACACCGATGAGATGGGAGAACGGGTTGCGCCGAATCGGCTAAGGTTTGGTTAGGTTTAGTTAGGTTAGTTTAGGTTGGGCTAGGTTAGGCTAAGCTAGGCTAGGCTAAGCTAGGTTAGGTAGATTTGCCAATTTTGGGTGAACTCAGTTCAAACCCGATGGAGAGCGTAGTGGCTTGAATCGATTTTGAACACACCAACATGGTTGGTGTGCATCTAGTATATCACAATTCCTATCAGTACAACATCGTAAGTAACTCCGAACACTTCCTGACCTCATTCAAGGTCACTATTTCACTCTGTGAAATAGGCAATTCAGCGTCTCTACGATCAAACGCGTTGGCAAGCTTGATTAATCATGACACGATCTATCATCGGTACATTATTCATATTCTGAATTCAAAATCGGCCGACGATTTGAATGGCCTGTCGAAGCCGGGATGTTAGTATCGCAGTCTACCCGACAGTCGGTAGCGGCATACCAACCTGCCGGACAGTCGGTGGAGACATGCCAGCCTGCCGGACAGTCGGTAGCGGCATACCAACCTGCCGGACAGTCGGTAGCGGCATACCAGCCTGCCGGACAGTCGGTGGAGACATACCAGCCTGCCGGACAGTCTGTAGCGGCATACCAACCTGCCGGACAGTCGTTAGCGGCATACCAGCAGCGAGTGGGGAATTTTGATGGTCGCCCAATCTGATGTGGGTGGCAACTACCAGTCTAACGGGTACGGCATTGTCCAGGGTACATCAGCACCACCACAGATAGATGCATCAGCTACAACGCAAGCTATTGTTGGCATAGGTCTCTCTGAGCAGTTGTCCTCGCTTGGCCTTCACAGATAGATCGATATAGCGAAGGTCATGTGGGGTGAGAGTTAGGCATAGGCATATGCATCGCAGGGATCTAGAAAGAATTGCTCCTGCTTTTTGGGTTTTACTAGAAGTCTCCACTGTTTTGCGTTGCGGCATGAATTGTGGTGGAATATTTCTTACTCAAGTTGCATTGCTATATATATATATATAGAGAGAGAGAGAGAGAGAGAGAGAGAGAGAGAGAGAGAGAGAGAGAGAGATAAAAAAAGAAGAAAAAAGAAGAGATGGAGACCGAGATGCGAGATAGCGAGATAGAGAGATAAAAATGGAGAGAAGAGCAAGAGAGATGGAAATAAATTGAATCTTGAACATCGAACACCACACTACCCGCTGTTGTTCTAGCATTAACCGATTACGTCATCACATCACATCTTCGGACCTGATCAGTTAGCATATTTTTTGCTTACACTATGCTAACAGCAGCTATGGTATCCCTGGGTTTGGGATAGTGCTTGGAGGTTTTTCAGTAACAAAGCACTCAGAGGTGTGGTGGCCTCTGATTGGGTGAATAGTGTCTGCTTTGTATGGCAGATACACACCTTCCTCGATTAGTTCAAACGACTTGTATTATGTGTCAGTGACTTTTACCACTGTTGCTTAAGCTCATTACAGTCGCCGGTGGTGTAATTTGGTGGTGGAATTAGCTTGGGTTGAACAACCTTAAGCGAAGAATGTGACAGCCTCCACCATCGTATTCCATGCTGTTCTGGAGGCTGTTTTATGGCGGCTTATATGACAGCAGGACCACAGGACCACGGTGTAATAAAGCCAACACCACGTCAGTCTGCCTTCTATAGCTACTGTCGTTACCCGTACTGAAATGCCGTAGCGTTCAGGTGGGCTCTAACACAGCCGGTGCGATTCATTGCTATGGTCTCGGTGGGTTTTGGATCAACGTTGTCGATATCTGGCGGAATCTTATGGGTAATGTACAAAGCATTCATTCGGAAAGTCATATGCCCTGAAGTGATGCGCCTCTATATTCCCACTCATTTAAAGTAGGTAATTAAGGGAAACATGCATATTTTTCCAGTTTCAGCATCAGTGGAGAGTGAAAGGTGGTTTATGTGAAGACCATAGATGGTTACAGAGTTTGATTTTAGTGGCGCATTGGTGTGTGGGGGTGGGGGGTGGGGGGGGGGGGGGGGGCATTGGTTAGTCGCATGCATAATTTTCAAAGGAAGAGAAAATGGGATGTGAAAATGTGCTTCTCTGTGAGGCGTCTTGAGTAAAACTTGTGAAATTCGCAAAACTTATGAAACTGCGAAGGGCAAAACACCCGCACAGAAGTTCTGTCAAGCGGTAGACGTTGGAACCTCGTGGTACGTTGGAACCTCGTGGCGCTAGTACTGGTGGGATTCGAACACGGATCCCTGGTTCAGAGATCCAAAGTCTTACTAACCGTATTACTCAGGACGACAAGCAATTTCTTTCTAGAAGTGGTGTCATTCGAATTCCGTGATATTTATTTTTTCGGAGCAATGACAGCCATATTGGGCTTACGCCTATCTATACCTGGCTTGCTGATTGGATCAGTGTTAAGAGTCATTTGTGTCGCTTGTTTGAGCTTGCGTAGTTTGGATTTGGCTCATAGTTTGGCCTTTAAAAATGAAACGCCAAGCTGGCGTCATAGATGCCTTTACATGCTGAAAGCGTGTCTGAGCCCTAGCAATCAAGTTCAGTTCAACACCTTGATGACCCGGAGTCGTGGCAGTGTGGCAGCGCTGCAGTGTTGTTTGTGCTCTGGAAAAATAACATTGATGATCGCCTATTTCCAAAATTGTATTATGTGGGCTACGGGTACTCTCACTGTGATGGACCAGTCTATACACACGTCTGCGTGCTTTTTGTGTAGGCTACAGGTGGTCTCCCTGTTATGACCAGGTCTATACACACGTCTGCGTGCTTATTGTGTAGGCTACGGGTACTCCCACTGTGATGGACTATAGTCTATACATACGTCTGCGTGCTTTTGTGTAGGCTACAGGTGGTCTCCCTGTGATGACCAGGTCTATACACACGTCTGCGTGCTTATTGTGTAGGCTGCAATTACTCTCCATGTGATGACCAGGTCCATGCACACGTCTGCCTGCTTATTGTGTAGGTTGCAGGTACTTCCACTGTGATGGTCTGGTCTATACACACGTCTGCGTGCTTATTGTGTAGGCTGCAAATATTCTCCCTGTGACGGCTTGGTCTGGTAGCTGCTTGTCATCTTATTCTAATAATAAATTGCTGATGTTGTGGTTAATTCCGTGACAATATACACAAAATGATTGTTGCAAGACATTACAATCTGCTTACTCCTGTACATGGCATGCTTAGGCGCGTTTCCGTGCATCTTCCCAATGCTCATTAGTCATGCTCGAAACAGTTGTTTTACAATGTCGTCGGTCATGTTTATTACTCCACATACGGTTACAGTAAGTGCCCATAACCTTATTTTATGCTTTATGAATGAGACTCGCATGCTTACGAAGTAATTGCACCTCATGTCATGCAATACCTCTTTAGCGCTGCCTGGGGTTGCTGAAGTTCTTCATCTTTAATACAGGGCCTCTACACACGAATTTTGCTGGAGACGGGGATGGGGGACGGGAGCATCCAGTGGGGACCGCGGGCCCTCTATGCGGGCCAACCAGACTCCCACGCCCTCGTCCCAATAACGCTAAGGCAAATTGAATTGTCACTGACTTGGGGGCACGTCCATGACGACCATGACTAGAACTCGGGTAACGGTGGTCACGTGGCGGCCATGACTAGTTTGGTCCAAAATGATGATCCATACGGTTAGAAGCGTACGCGTATGAGTGCAACAGCACATCATGTCTGGTGTATATACTGACGTGACTTCAGTCCTGGCTACTTAGCAAAGTCGGGCTGCTGGCAGCGCCACCGAGCCGTGCTGAATGCCAACACCGAGCGGTGCTGAATACCGACACCGAGCGGTGCTGAATACCGACAGCCAGCAGCACTGTCCAGGCCGTGTGCTCCATTGAGCGTGTGTCAGCCGTCACCACCGAGCGGTGCTCAATACCGACAGCCAGCAGCACTGTCCAGGCCGTGTGCTCCATTGAGCGTGTGTCAGCCGTCACCACCGAGCGGTGCTGAATACCAACAGCCACCAGCACTGTCCAGGCCGTGTGCTCCATTGAGCGTGTGTCAGCCGTCACCACCGAGCGGTGCTGAATACCGACAGCCACCAGCACTGTCCAGGCCGTGTGGTCCATTGAGCGTGTGTCAGCCGTCACCACCGAGCGGTGCTGAATACCGACAGCCACCAGCACTGTCCAGGCCGTGTGCTCCATTGAGCGTGTGTCAGCCGTCACCACCGAGCGGTGCTCAATACCGACAGCCACCAGCACTGTCCAGGCCGTGTGCTCCATTGAGCGTGTGTCAGCCGTCACCACCGAGCGGTGCTCAATACCGACAGCCACCAGCACTGTCCAGGCCGTGTGCTCCATTGAGCGTGTGTCAGCCGTCACCACCGAGCGGTGCTCAATACCGACAGCCACCAGCACTGTCCAGGCCGTGCGTCAGCCGTCACCACCGAGCGGTGCTGAATACCGACAGCCAGCAGCACTGTCCAGGCCGTGCGTCAGCCGTCACCACCGAGCGGTGCTCAATACCGACAGCCACCAGCACTGTCCAGGCCGTGTGCTCCATTGAGCGTGTGTCAGCCGTCACCACCGAGCGGTGCTGAATACCGACAGCCAGCAGCACTGTCCAGGCCGTGTGCTCCATTGAGCGTGTGTCAGCCGTCACCACCGAGCGGTGCTCAATACCGACAGCCACCAGCACTGTCCAGGCCGTGTGGTCCATTGAGCGTGTGTCAGCCGTCACCACCGAGCGGTGCTCAATACCGACAGCCAGCAGCACTGTCCAGGCCGTGTGCTCCATTGAGCGTGTGTCAGCAGTCACCACCGAGCGGTGCTCAATACCAACAGCCACCAGCACTGTCCAGGCCGTGTGGTCCATTGAGCGTGTGTCAGCAGTCACCACCGAGCGGTGCTCAATACCGACAGCCAGCAGCACTGTCCAGGCCGTGTGCTCCATTGAGCGTGTGTCAGCAGTCACCACCGAGCGGTGCTCAATACCAACAGCCACCAGCACTGTCCAGGCCGTGTGCTCCATTGAGCGTGTGTCAGCCGTCACCACCGAGCGGTGCTGAATACCGACAGCCACCAGCACTGTCCAGGCCGTGTGGTCCATTGAGCGTGTGTCAGCCGTCACCACCGAGCGGTGCTCAATACCGACAGCCACCAGCACTGTCCAGGCCGTGTGCTCCATTGAGCGTGTGTCAGCCGTCACCACCGAGCGGTGCTCAATACCGACAGCCACCAGCACTGTCCAGGCCGTGTGCTCCATTGAGCGTGTGTCAGCCGTCACCACCGAGCGGTGCTGAATACCGACAGCCAGCAGCACTGTCCAGGCCGTGTGCTCCATTGAGCGTGTGTCAGCCGTCACCACCGAGCGGTGCTGAATACCGACAGCCAGCAGCACTGTCCAGGCCGTGTGCTCCATTGAGCGTGTGTCAGCCGTCACCACCGAGCGGTGCTCAATACCGACAGCCACCAGCACTGTCCAGGCCGTGTGCTCCATTGAGCGTGTGTCAGCAGTCACCACCGAGCGGTGCTGAATACCGACAGCCAGCAGCACTGTCCAGGCCGTGTGCTCCATTGAGCGTGTGTCAGCAGTCACCACCGAGCGGTGCTCAATACCAACAGCCACCAGCACTGTCCAGGCCGTGTGGTCCATTGAGCGTGTGTCAGCAGTCACCACCGAGCGGTGCTCAATACCGACAGCCAGCAGCACTGTCCAGGCCGTGTGCTCCATTGAGCGTGTGTCAGCAGTCACCACCGAGCGGTGCTCAATACCGACAGCCAGCACTGCCAGCGCCACGTGCTCCAGCAATCGTGTATCGGCCGTCGGGCGCTCCTATGCACGCTCAGCCATGTACAGAGAGGGCGCCGCCCAAAAAGGGCTCGTACAATCTGACTTTTGTGATAACGCACCACTTCTTACAGATGCCGAATACAGCTACAGTGAATGCTCGACACAGTCTGCACCAACGGTTCGGGCTCTCAGGACGCCACATGGAGGGCATAACACGGCCACTTTCCCTAGAACCACCAGAAATTATACAGGATTAGACATGTTAGACAAGACATACAACGTGAGTTATCGAACAAAATACAGTATGTTGCTGTATTTCATGTACACAATAATGCATCGCACTGCTTTGAACAACTGAAAACCAGAAACACAGACGTGTCGAACGGCCCGGCGAGGCGCCACCACCCGACCCGACCCTGACAGTGCCCATCTTCTGCCGGCGCCGCCGCCGCCGCCGCGACGGACAGCTGTCGGCCCTGAGCCGTGGAGCGGGCGGCCGCCGGCCCGGCCGCCCCACCTGGCCGGTGTCGCCCCCTGTTTGTCCGCCGCCGCGGCCGCCGCCGGCGCACAAAAACCGGCCGCCGCCGCCGCCATGCCAGCGCGCTCTCAATTTCCACCGGTAAACGGCCGCTAAGCGGGCGCCGCTGATTGGTGGCCGCCGCGAGATGAGTGCCGCCGCTCTTGACGGCCGGCCCCGTCGTTACCGGCCGCCGGCCGCAGCGCTATTGGTGTGTGGTGAGTGACCGGTCAGTGAGGCGGCGGCCGGCCATGGCCGCCCCGCCGTGTGTCGTCTGCTGTCCGAGGTCGGCCGGCCACCCTCGGCCACCCTCGGCCACCTTCGGCTGCCCTCGGCAACCCTCGGCTTCTCCCGACCACCCTGGGAATACCGACGACTTGGCATGACCACAGGCCCTCCGGCCATCCTGGTCCACACTCAGCCAACCCTCGGCCACCCTCGACCGCCCTCTGCCGCCCCCGACCACTTCTGTGCCCCTCGCCCTCCGGCTCCCCGGGGGCGGGGAGGGGCCATTCTCGTTCACTGGACACAGGGGAGTCAGATGTGATCAGATGATATCTGCCTGACTTTGACGGTTGGCAGATGACAATCTGACAGTTGACTGCATCGCCAGAGGCACCACGGGCTTGCATTAAATAATTCACATAAATGTAGGTTCGCAATTGGGCGGTGATAAAACCGTTTCCACCAATAAAGATTAAAATAATTGGCACAGGAAGGTAATCATAACTTGGATCTACATTTTGCAATATTTTGTCGAGCGGGGACAGGGGATGCGGTCCACAAGATTTATCGTCCGTATTACCGACATTGTACAATAGCTGATGCACTTTTTGGTTACTTTGGAAATGAGGTAGCAATTCACCACTTCGCTTTGGTATTGCGACGTGAAAATGTTCATCACAGTTAGGATTGAATGCCTACAACACATTATCTTCAAATGAAGCGCATCTAACTTTGCCGGGTGTTGAATGCTGGGCTCCATTCATTTTTGTTCAAAACTGGATAGAGAGATGCGGTAGCAACATAATTACCTGGCACATTTTGTTGACCTCATTTGGTTGTTCTTCCAGTTCAGGTCAAATGGCCTGATGTCGAGGTCTGGTATTCGCCGTAGCGTACTAGAACTTACACTACCTACTCAACCTACCTTTTTGGCCAATTCTGGAGCGTATCAAGCAAATGCGCGTCCCTTTCTCTTCCGACGATGTTATGCTCACATAATCATGGCAAATGCTCAAGTATTTATTGCTCATATTTGTATGCACAGGTGGATTATTCCACTATGTTCAGAAAACTAGGTGGTGCTTTCGCATGGCCTTGTGGTTTCTTGGGTGTGCTTTTCCATTCATCCCCATGAGCACCAATGCTAAAATTATAAAAGCTACGTGATGCTCAGTCACTCTTATGTCGTGCCCAAGCACCAACTATTCACACTAAACTCTATCCAAGTTCGTGTATGTGGGTAGTGGGTTAGAACACAGTGTCCAAATACAAACGCTGATAAAGACACTTTAAGGTATTGACTAATGTTCCAAATTTCTCAGAAATACCCAGGAAGGTAAGGTGCGTACCAAACATGTCATATGTACAGTCACAAACAGCCACACATACCGTCCCGAACCGACACGGAGGAACCCTTGTGCATACCGCTTCACCACTAAAAACTGATTGGTCCCTGGCGCCGGAATTATTAAGTGTCAGCTGCGCATTTCATGTGTCCAATTGGTCATCCGATGATCTCACTAAATAAATATTTTTTTGCCGCCACATGCCCATTGTTGTCAGCGAGCCCAAAACAGAAGTAAGTATTATCATCGCCAAACTGGTGCGCTATATCGAAGGAGCAGTGGTGTTCCTCACCATGAAGAATACTGCTCACGACGCTCACGGGGTGGGCTAAAGTCTCGTCAGCTCCTGTTTTCCCGACGCTGACGAGATGCGGCTAAAGTGTCATTAAGCCCTTTGTTTGCTCCTCTGCTCGCTGACGGGGTGGAGCTAAAGCCTCATCAATCCCCTGGCTGTTCCTCTGCCCCAGACGCTGGCGTGGTGGAGCTAAAGCCTCATCATCCCCTGGCTGTTCCTTTGCTCCAGACGTTGACGAGATGGAGCTAAAATATCAGCAGCCCCTTTGGCTGCTCTTCTGATAATTGACGAGATGGAGCTAATTGACGAGATGGAGCTATCAGTCCCCTTGGCTGCTCTTCTGCTCGCTGACGAGATGGAGCTCTTGACTGCTCCTCTGCTAGCAATCGGTTCCAGCGAGTAACGTGATGGAAAGCATAGCATATCAAAGGAGGAAATCTCGTGCCTTGATGACATTTTGTCGTTTCCTGATGAGCAGTTTCCCCGATGTCAAATCCTGCACTTTTTGGTTCATTCGCTTGCCACTTCGCTAAGATATTGTGGCTGCGCGCATGGTACCCAATTAAATGGTGTACAAATGAACATCACTCCAATGATGCTTCTCAATTAAACATCCTTAAACGCATGCGTGACGTGGAGACTGCACGCAACGACAGCGCTACTTCTGTACGTCACGCAACGATAGCGCTACTTCTGGTACGCCACCCAACGACAGCGCTACTTCTGGTACGTCCCGCAACGATAGCGCTACTTCTGGTACGTCACCCAACGACAGCGCTACTTCTGGTACGTCACCCAACGACAGCGCTACTTCTGGTACGTCCCGCAATGACAGCGCTACTTCTGGTACGCCACCCAACGACAGCGCTACTTCTGGTACGTCACGCAACGATAGCGCTACTTCTGGTACGTCCCGCAACGATAGCGCTACTTCTGGTACGTCACCCAACGACAGCGCTACTTCTGTACGTCACCCAACGATAGCGCTACTTCTGGTACGTCACCCAACAACAGCGCTACTTCTGGTACGCCACCCAACGACAGCGCTACTTCTGGTACGTCACGCAACGATAGCGCTACTTCTGTTACGTCCCGCAATGACAGCGCTACTTCTTGTACGCTTAGTACTCGGTGAGATTACACTGATATATATTTGCCAGTCGCTTCCTTCTGCTTCGTTCTGGTTCTCAATTCCAGCTAATGGACAAGCACACCAAATATTGACAGACAAAAATGTGGATATATATATATATATATATATATATATATATATATATATATATATATATATATATATATATATATGTATGTGCGGAAGCCAGTATCGCTGGTGAGGTGCTCGGACGCATAAGAGGCATCTACGAAGTGAGGAAGGGGAGGTAAAATACCTATTCAAATCGTTTTCTATCGCGCAACACCACGTAATCACTGAATGACTATAACGAGGTACGCGAACGAGGTTATTATATAAGGTGGATCAAGCATGGATATTGTGTGCATGTTTACGGTCAAATAGGTAACCACTGACCTTATAGCAGCTATGCCTGCCTTGAAAAAGTGTCAATAAACGCACTGAATCATGCATATGAGTTCCTATGTATGGGAGTTAGCATAGGATCGGAAGCCTTCCCCCCCCCCACCCACCCACAAAAAAGAAGCATTCTCAATATCCTTAACATAGCTATTATAACAGTGGCAAAAGTAGATATATATGATCATGCTCTATGTTATTATTTGTGTGTTAGGTTCCATAACTCCACTTGATTCATGTTAAAGCTGCAAACATAAAGCTGGTCGAGGTAACTCCAGTACTTCTGGCTTTGGCTGGTATTGGTGTTCTTCTGTCACCGCAAACCTTGGAAGTCTGACAATTAATTTGCTGCGGTTAATCCTAAAATGTCAGCCAGCCAACTATTTCTCAGGTCAATCAAATGTTACGCACGCCACGTAAGGACCAAATGGACCAAATTTTGGTTCACACCAACACATTTTCAGTTCTTTAAGCCATTGCTCCCCAATTTAATAAAACGAAGTGGAAATATGCACGTCCTCAAAATTAATTCCGTCTAATACCACTTATTGTCTGCAGACCTCGCGGTACTGGAATCAACAATCGCCAGGCTGCGGCCTGCAACACCAGGCACCGCATTCACTGTGCCATGCTATCGTCTCTTGCCCTTCGGCTATCATCCGTAGCACTTTATGCGCAATAGAGTCTGAGATTTTACTGTATGACCAATATGGTCGATGCGCCCTAAGGCCCCAATAACCAACTAACCGTCCGATATTTTCCTCTCAGCACAGCTCGTCCGCACCGCTTCAGCTGGCAGCCGTGCCGACACGACCCTGCGGTACGCCGCCGTCCCTGTCAGCCGCCACCAGCGAGTGCAGGCGTGCCGTGCTGGCCGGGCGGCAGCTGGCTGGGGAGCCCCGTGTGTCGGCGACGCACACGTCTCGGCCGCCAGCGCCGCGCGTCCGTCCATCACGGCCGGCGGCGCGGCGAGCGACGGCGCGCCGCCGCTCGTCGCAGCCGCGCCGTGACGGCCGCGCGGCCATCTTACCGCGCGCCACACATCGCCGCTGCGCCAGAGTAAACAGCCGCCGCGCGCCGTCGAAAACGACGTTTAGTAAGACAAACGACGCGGTTCACTCGCCGGCCAAAATCCAGATTAACGCTCGTATTTCGCGCGCGGCACGGTCGGCGCGCCGCTAACTTCGCCGCCGGCAGTTCCATTAATTGGTCTCGCCGGCGGAGCGCGACAACATCGGTTATAAAGTGGCGGCGATGTGTCGACAGCCGTTCGTGTTCGGGCCCGATCGACGTCGGCTACACAAACAGAACGGTTAGGCGTGGCAGTGGCGTGCGTGCGCTGGCGGCCCGGCGCACACCGCGCGCCCCCCGGGGACCAGTTGCGAACGTCGGCCCTGTCGAGTCGAGCAATGTGTTGGCAACGACCGGGTGGCACAGACTGGGCGGGGTTTTCTGCGTGCACGGTTGGTGCTGCTCGACTAAAACGACTCCCCAGCCGTATCTGGTATGTTTAGTGTTATGGGTACATGACGTGGGGTTTCCTGCTCGACTGTGCTGACGCCCTAGTCGTACCGGATATATCTAGTGTTATGGACACGTGTCCGTATACCGATACTCTACAGACAAGAACGTCGTTGACTTTGAGGTTACTCGCATGCAACTAAATTCCGTCATTTTTTTCAGTATTCCTTTGTGTCACTAACCGTCTACAGCGTGTGCGTTTATCCACTTACCCGTTTTAACCTAAAATTGTATCAAAACCGCACATTGCAATTATTTAGCTACAAGCTTCGACATTCGCACCCAGTGCCTTTGATAAGCGCCATTGATTTAGCCACCTTCACAATCAGGCTGAAGCTTAACCATTGGGCCGATGAGCCTATATGTCCTATGCAGTCGTGCACCAGATACAAATGACTTTCGGGACAGCTTTGACCATCAAAAAGGTCATTTTCGCCCAATTTCATAAAGTGACCCCATGTCCACTGCTAAATTATACACCAGGTCATAGAAGCTTATAAAATATGCAGTTGGTGTGTCCCATTATCTCCGAGAACTAACTTGTAGGCGAAGCCTGTGGTTGCACACTGCCAGAGTTTAGCCATATTATAGCTTCCCACGAAGGAAAACACGAATAACACAACATACTGTGAACTGCATTTATGCTAGCCAACTACACGACTGAAAAGGGGTGGCTACGAAGGAAATCTGGACGTATGTCACGCATGCGGGACATTTAACTTCTCAGTTTGTTCTCTTTTTCAGATCGGCTTATCATCTGCCAAGAGCAAGTGATGCATTGGTGGATAATTGCACGATGGACGTGTTTCATGCTACCCAAGACCAGGGACGCAGCCAGGATTTTCTTAAGGGGTCCGACCAAAAAATAATGTTCTGAAGCAGAGGCCGCTATCCGCGTGAGAAGCGCACCGAGAAGCGCACTCTGCCTAAGATTCTGTTTTCAGTGAAGTTTCACCGATATTTTTTCTAAGAACGATGGCGACATTCACTTATTTCCAAGATACGCGAAGTGCCCGAAACAATTAAAAATTCGCATACGAACTTCATCACCTCGTTATTGGTCGACTTATATGTGACCTCACAAATGAGGAATCCAGCGCTGTTCGACTGCCGGTTATTGCATGTTGTGCATAATAGGCTACCGAGTCGCTTCAAGCTTGGCTCACATTCGATGGTCAAAGGAGCACTGTGGGAACGGTGATATTATTTTCGCTGTGCTCCAACACTAGGAATACAGTTATTAGTAGGCCAGCAGCCATACTGCGAGGCCTACTGAAGCTCGAAAATGTCAGAAGGGTGTTCAGGGATGACGCACTCCAAAACGGTCCACTCAGTGTTGCTGGTGGTACAGCTTGCTGAGCTTGCTGACCAAGCATTACCAGAGGTGCATACAGAGGAGACAATGGGAGCATACCCCCACCCCCGCCCTCCCTCCACGGAAAGATTTCGCCCCTGCGACTGGTAAAAGTCTGGGAAGGCTCTGGGGAGGTGGGTGTTCGTCACTTCACTCACCGAATATTTAAGCCAAAATCACCCCCTTGATATAAAAAAACGCACCTGCAGTATACTTTAGTGCCACTCCCGTCTCTTTCAACGAAAATTTAGCCGAAGGCACCCGCCAGGAACTTTTACATTGGCGCTGCTCCGGCGAACTTGCGCCCTCCAGATGAGTGTTCCACCGTGAACATTTCTGGATCCGCCCCTGGTATATACCAATGCCAGACCGATGATCCGAGGTAGGCAGAGATGGTGAGATGTGGTGGGCTGGAGGCCGTGACCCTCTCCGGTAAGGATGAAGATTATTTCTTATGCAATTTCAGATGGAGAATAGCATGAGGACCAATTATTACTGTCTTGGTCATCAGACCAGTTGCTTCTGCTTTAGGGACGGCAGGTGATGTGTTCCAGAAAAGCCCATCTTAGCATGCAAGGTTGTGAATATGGGTATTGTATGTGGGATATTGGAATGAATCTCACGCCGATTGTGCGTGCTCCCTCTTGTAATGTTTACCCGTGACAGAGCATCTAGTGGCAGCCAACACTGGGTATGATATTTCCACTGATTTGTTCCGAAAATCTTGCATAACGTATTTAAATATGTTCGAACAATCACACGGTGGGAGTTGAAAGAAAAGTTAACTGCTGCACTACCACGACACAGGATTGGCCATCCTTCAAGACCATACATTTCCATAAGCATACAATTTCACAAGCACGAGCCCTCATACCATCATTCATGACGCGGGTCGCTTGAAAAAAAAACCTGCATAGAAACATCTAACGTAATCCTTCCCGTGCGTTGCGCGTGCCGCCGTTTCTCCGACTGCTCGTCAGTGACGAGCAGTGCTCGTCAGTGCTCGTCGTCCGACTGCACCACCAGTAGGTTTTAAACATGATCGCACCGTTTAACTGTGTTTATTTAATCTTGTCGTACGTGCTTTACTTATAAGTATTATTTTGAGTGATAGTCTGTTACATATTATCGTCGCTTTTTGTGCTTTTGAAATAGCTTCAGGTACCTAGTCTGCAGGTGAGGTACCTAAGTTTCGTAAGTGAACCATGCTGCCGTGAGATCAGACAAGTGACTTGCACGCACACATGAGTATTCAGCTATTTACTTCATGTATAGAGCAGGTTCCACTACATCTGCTGAACGATCAGCTGTGTGGCCTTGCACCTATGCAGCTTCCATCAAGATGAACTATATGCTTCGCTGTATTTACAGCGGTAAATAGGTACCATCCAAATGTCCAGAAAATGCCCGTACGCCATCATACAATATCCACATTGAAGACAACCGCGGATTACGGCAGCGGAAGTTCAGTGCCAGATGATTCCAGTTCAGTAGTTACTAATATTTCTAGTTTATACAATAGTTTAAGCTGAAGAAAACATTTCAGATGCGATTAAAAAAAAGCAGTGCTATGCTGATGAAGTATAGTATTTATCAATAATATATATTGTATTCTTTGCTACTACAAAAACAACAAACAAACGGAAATACTCATACCATACCACCTAATATGATAATATGAGGGGGATGAGTGGTCTAGGGGTAAGATGCTCGTCTCACAATCGAAAGATTGTGGGTTCGAGTCTCACCTGTCGCTACTCTTCGCCCGCGACCAATCGGCGTGAGAGATTGGCGACGCTATATGACTCAACGGTCGACGTGTCGTAAAACCAACAACCAACCAACCTAATATGCAAGGCACCAAGATTTCCTAGGAATATTATTTGCAGAATCACTAGACCTAGGAGTAAAACAGTCATCTAGTGAGAACACACTGCATTCATCACATTATTGCCATCTATGAGGCGCTTAGACTACTATTCTCTGAATGCTAATTCGGCAAATGACACACGATGAGGCCGGTGCTTTCACCCAGCATGGACAACGGAAATGGCCACTTCCAAACGGGCAGATAAAACGCAACACAGTGCAATATCTGCGGTTCCACTGCTGAATATTTTCTCCAGCTCGTCTATAAATCGGCACCTGGCTTCTCACCGATAATCTGACATGACAGGCGATAAATCACTTGTACAGCCATAGCGTGCATTCGTACAAGACCTTAATGCATATAAACTAATAGCAAATGCTGCATGCATGAGTGCCCGCGGCACAAGTTAGCCGGTAGTGCGAACCGAGGCAGGTGCACCTCCTGTGATTATCCGTACCGCCGGCTGAACCCACCAATCGCCTGCGGGCTCTCCGGATCGTGTTCTCGCCAAATAGAGCGGCGGCGCCGGTAGCCGCCGGCCGCAGGAGAGCCTGACGTACAGCCCAGTCGGGCACGTGCGACTCGGCCTGCAGAACACTCGAGAATGTTCCGAGCGGCGGGGAAACAAGCGCGACGGGTGCGCTGCCCAGTTTCGGAGAGCTTCGCCTTTTGCTGGCGAGTGGGTGGTGGCCGAGGTTCTGCACGCGGGGTGCCTCTCGCCGCCATGTTGTAAGGCGGCCGACCGCCGACTGCCGCCGTCGGTCATTCGAAACGCAATCCCGATGAATTATCATTCCGGTGAAATGGAGCGACTCTGCCTAATTGACGCCGTTCTAATTACGCGAGCCAACAAACTGGAAAGTTTAATTGAAGCGGTCAATTAAGCGAGCGCGTGAGCGCGGTGACGCCGGCGCGGCTGAACGCAGCCGTGAATGGGCGGCGGGAGTGTCGTGCGGCCGGCAGATGGCCGCGACACGACCCCGCCGCCGCCGACGCCTTCAGGGTCCACCGGTGCCGGCGCAATAGACGGCAGCGGCGGTCAATGCGCTGCACCGCATCACCGGTCGGTCGGCCCGTGCGGTGTCAGCCCGCCGTAGTGGCCTGACTAACTCCCAGTCTGAACTGATTACGGCTTAAACTAACCCTTTGTATGTGCAGACGGTGGCAAGCAGCAACAGCCACAACTTTCCCGCCCACCCCTCCCTCCCGGCACTACACCTCTACCACGGCGGGTGTGGCATTTTGTGACTTTTCCTCGCTTGGCATGGATGGGCAATGCGGATGCAAGACAAAGCGGTTGCACAACGTGAAGGGGCATTCGGCAGATCAAGTCATGGATGCTTGCAGAAGGGGCAAGCACCAGAGGTGGCAAATACCCAACATTTCGGGGCCGAAGCCGGGGCCCGGTCAGTCTGATGCGACCTGACCCGGTTGGGGCCCGGTTAAGCTGCACTGACGCCGGGGCCCGGTCAGTCTGATGTGATCAAACCTGGTTGGGGCCCGGTTAAGCTGCACTGAAGTCCGGTCAAAAGGGCAGTTTTTTTTAATGCATGTGCATTTTGATGTAAAGTTTTTTATGTCCCTGGTTTTTATGCTTCATTAATATTACGTAGAAAGTTCAAGCCACCTCGGAAAGCCTCGTTCACTTCCAGAGCAATAATTGAAAACAAACCTCTTCTTAAAACTTCCTTCTGAATTGCAGTTATTGATGGCAACAGCATGATGGTTGCAAAGCAATTCTTCAGGTACATAGGTCAACACTCTCTACTTTCCATCCTCAGTCAAATCAAGTTGCAGAATTAATAATATCAATCGTTAATTAATTCATTCCTCAATGATCTACACAATTTTGTGCATATATCAAATGGTCACACAATACCACTTTACCAGATTCAAAAATCGAAACGAGAATTTTCTTCAGCCTTGAAACGCCACGGCAATCTACCACAAAAGTAATATAAAAGCCTTACTATCGCTTGCCGCGTCGCGTTGGGCCTCAATCTGTACTCTTTGATCAGTAAGACTTGTTTGGGTGAGCCTGGCTTGACCGATGCATCAGATAATCATTAATGATTGCCATGCACGGCAATGAACTCGAAAAAGCAGCAGGTACCGAAATTAATACCAATTGGCACTCCATGTACCTGCCACAATATGAGCATGGGCATCATCAGAAGGCAGCAAAGCAACAGGTATGTACAAGAAGGCGACAATCAGTTCGTGAAGTACGGCAATCATATATCGTCAGTCATGTCAACAACCTTGCCATGTAATGCGGTGTATGAATTGAAATTGCTTAAGCATGCTCTTGGTTTACCTTTTTGAGTATAATTATGTCAAGTCACGTTCAACGTTGTATACTTGCCTGTTCTGTCCCTTCATCTCTTGACGTCAAGTACTGATTGACATCACATCACGCTCCAGGATGAAACTGTGGGATGTGGTTAGTAATAGCTTGGCCATTAGTGGTGCGCTAATGACATATCGTGAGAGGATTTGGGTGAGGTATTCTGTGAAACCGGGGCCAATCCGAACATGAATCGTCTCCAATCATTGAGGCTTACATTGACAGAACATTTCCAGAGTGACATGTCTTAAATATAGCATTACGTTGGGTACCTCAGACGAATATATTTACCTCAAGTATACTACCTTCCTTTGGCTCCTAGATAGCATGCTAAATATATAAATTGACGACGCTTGTACCCTGTAATTGCTACACTAAATGGCCTTTAAAAGCGAAAATAACAAGGAAGCGATCGAAGCTTACCACCTGTTTTTTTTTCTTCACACAGCTAAGCTCATCAGCGAATCTTGAATGGTGAGCGCTCTAATTAGAGGACCAGTTGTTGTGATGGGTGTGTGGCTCTAATTAGTGTTTTCGATGCATGGTGCTGTTCCGAGCTGTTTTTGCTGTCAATGCATTCATTAATGATATGTTACTTGAGTTTTTGTTTTGCTCGGCAGCTAGCAGTTCACACCAAATCCTTTCCATATCAAGGAGTGTGACATTAAGACTAATACAGCGCAGCCATCGGTTGTGGGACAGACAATCTGAGCATGGAGTATGGGTTGTGGAAGATGTAATATGAAGCGTGAAGACTGAATAATAATAAGCTTTTGAAGTATGAATCTAATAGTAAAATGGCATCAATATTGCCTAGCCTACGATGTGCAATGTGTTGCAGATTAGTCAAAGATTAATAATCAAATGTTGTCCATTGTTGCAGTTTTACCGTTCATCTTGGATGAGGAAGGTAAGTAAAATGCTGTGCATTTTACTATAGCATTTTACTATGCTAATACAAAAATAGTTTTTTTTTCTGGTAGAACGTTTGTTGTTCCTTCTATCTTCATTCCACGTATTTTGAACAAAACGATGCGTATTGCCTTTACCACCATGCCAAAAACAATGGTATTGGTACATCATCTTAAAACCATGCTTTACGATGCTAGCCCTGTGCCATGTATTGGTCATTTCAACCAGGCTCCAACCATGTTCAACTGGTTGTCAAAAAGCTATAGATAATGGATACGTTTGACCTATTAGACAATATCATTGATGATCTGCTGTTTTCAGTATATTGCAAGAAATATTGGACATATTTAAGGGTTTGTTACGCAATTGTGCAATGTATATGACACAATTGCCGGCTGGAATGTTGAAGTAGTCCTTACAAGCTGCATGATAATCATTTTCCTTAGTTTTTTCCCGTAAAGTTTATATTAAGTTAGAAAAAAAAATGTGGTGAAAATGTGGTCGGGTTGAAAGACCGGTTATATGCCAAAACCCGGTTAAAACCGGCGTTCCAAATCGGTTTTCTGACCGGGCTATCGCTCAACTTCTTTGCCACCTCCAGTAAGCACCACTTCAGAGCAGCATGATATCAATTTCCGTATGATGCGTCTCAACTGTCAAACGAAATTCCCGCCCCATCCAGTTTTGGCTTACGTGGCCGGCGCTAATAAACCGTGGATGTACCTCACATGGAAAACATAGTATCAAAGATGCACATGAAGATCGTCAGGACAACAGAGAGATTATCTGGTGCAGGCCATCGAAAACGAGACCAATTATCGGTGATTTCACACATCAGACACACTTCTGTAGGAAGGTGGTACATTTCTGTAAACATCTCAACAAGAAAGAAGCCATTCGCCCCTCAACCAAGTGGCGACAGCCACGGAGGATGGTATTGGCAATATCTGCAGTGTGAGAATTGAGGCTCATTATCAGTGGCCACATCCCGACTCGTTCCCACTGTGCCCTTCTGACAGGCTTGCGCTTGTTATTGGCGGTACCTGACAGACACGCGACAGCGGTGTTGGAGGTGGTACCTTGTTAGTGGCGGTACCTGACAGACACTCGACAGCGGTGTTGGAGGTGGTACCTTGTTAGTGGCGGTACCTGACAGACACGCGACAGCGGTGTTGGAGGTGGTACCTTGTTAGTGGCGGTACCTGACAGACACGCGACAGCGGTGTTGGAGGTGGTACCTTGTTAGTGGCGGTACCTGACAGACACGCGACAGCGGTGTTGGAGGTGGTACCTTGTTAGTGGCGGTACCTGACAGACACGCGACAGCGGTGTTGGAGGTGGTACCTTGTTAGTGGTGATGCCTGACAGACACGCGACGGCGGTGTTGGAGGTGTACCTTGCTAGTAGTGGTGCCTGACAGACACGCGACAGCGGTGTTGGAGGTGGTACCTTGTTAGTAGTGGTGCCTGACAGACACGCGACAGCGGTGTTGGAGGTGGTACCTTGTTAGTGGCGGTACCTGACAGACACGCGACAGCGGTGTTGGAGGTGGTACCTTGTTAGTGGTGGTGCCTGACAGACACGCGACAGCGGTGTTGGAGGTGTACCTTGCTAGTAGTGGTGCCTGACAGACACGCGACAGCGGTGTTGGAGGTGGTACCTTGTTAGTGGCGGTACCTGACAGACGCGACAGCGGTGTTGGGGTGGTACCATGTTAGTAGTGGTGCCTGACAGACACGCGACAGCGGTGTTGGAGGTGGTACCTTGTTAGTAGTGGTGCCTGGCAGACACGCGACAGCGGTGTTGGTGGTGGTACCTTGTTAGTGGCGGTACCTGACAGACACTCGACAGCGATGTTGGTATGACGTGTCAGTAAGCTACGTCTGAAGCACACGTGACCATCGCGATGTCACCTGACATGACCACAGGCAACGGGTGCATGCCACTGCCCTGCCTTTTCGGAACCTTAACCGTCGGTGGCGACGCGTGGAGCATTAGCTTATGGCCCTCCGTCGTACACCGACCGCTCTCTCCGCTTATTTGAGCGTTCATACTCACATGCCTGTGAATATGCGCCAGTGTCGGCATCCGCCTGGGACGCAACATCGCACCACCAGAAGATCTGATAAGTGTGATTTTCCAAGGGTGAACGCGTCGCCTGCTGTGTGGCCGAGGTAGTGCCCGCAGCGACAGCCGCCGCCGGAGAGCCTGCCGCCCGCTCTCCGGAGCGCAGCCGGCGGCAGCGCCCAGTCGCCGCGGCTGCGCAGGCAGGACAGGACGGTTGCGTGTCGCCGGCGCTCCATTACCGCGGGGATGTGGCGGCCGCTGATCGGTGGGGACGGCGCCTAATGACACGCTGCAAAAACCGCGCGCAATGGCGGCGCGCCGCCGTCGCAGCGCGCGCACGGCGACCGCCGCGCGCTGACCTCGCCTTCGACAGGGCCGACGCTTGACGGCCGCGATGCCGGGAAGTGTAAATTCGGAGCCATTGGCCGTCGTTACCGGTCGTGTAATCACCTGCGGGATTCACTTACTACAGTTATTAAATGCGATATTAAGTTTCTCAAAATTGCGCCGTGGCCGCCACTAAATCTTGCTGAATAGATGATAATCATGCAGTGCAGTGTTCCTACCCACGAACGGCTGATTTATCGTCGCAATTGCTTCATGGATAATCTATCCCGGGATAAATGACATTTTATCGTGGCATTGCGTGGAGCGATGGTCTTTATCACTGCCGTTATGTGATACTGCATTTGGCCAGCCGTAGTCGACCCGGCAATACTGCTGCTACGGCTGGGGGAGGGTGTTGGTGGTGGTGGGGGAGGCAGGTGGCAGGACATGTTTGGTGCCACGTAGGCAGGTGGCGGACTCTGGATGGTGGTCGACAGTGGCGGATCCAGGATTTGGTCAAGTTGGCCATCCAGAATGTTAAACCTAGACTTTAGTGCCCCTAAAATGAAATTTGTGTTGGAGGGGAGGGGGCGTTCAGAAAATGTTGGGCTGCATTGCACGTAGCATCGTACCATAGCTTGGCATTTGTCTTCGTGGATTTTGTGGCATCGAGACGGTTTGCAGCGCATATTTTGTATCGATATAAACCACTTAGGCTCATTCACTTAGGCTCACACTTAGGCTGGACCGGGCTCCCTCCGCCGACCCAGGCACAGGCGCACCTAATGGGAAAAGGAATATGTGACTTCTCATAGCATCGGAAGGGACCAATTTGAGAGGGAATAGAACGCTGAAAATCGACATTCAGGCGATTTGTTTCGGTTGAAAGTCCACAATGCGACCATCGCCCAATGACCGATTTCGTATTTTGAACGCGAACGAAAATGTCTCAGGAGCCGGAGGGGCCAGTGGGAAGTAATGGGCTCCTTGAGACTTGATGGAGCGGCTGCCCCATTGAAAGCTGGTGGTTCTAGTGAGCTGGAAGGGCCCTGAGAGCTTGAGGGGCTTGCTGGGGGCCAGGGGTCGTGGCGTAGCCAAGGAGGCGAAGGGGCAGCTCCCCCCCCCCCCCGCCTCTGGAGGGTTGGAGGGGCCCTTGACCGACGAAGGGGCCCTGGGCTGACGGAAAAGTTGCCGGGCCGATAAAGATGGCCCCGAGTCAACATATATTTTTATATGACAAGACGTTGAGGGCCCTTGGCTGGGCTAACGTGAAGGGCTTCTAGATCGATGGAGGGGGCCCCGGATCGTTCGAACGGCCCCCGGGCTGACGGAGAGTGCCCCAAGCCAATATGAAGGACCCCGGGCAGACGGTGGGGCTCAAACCGAAGAAAGGGCCGTGACCTGATGGACAAGGCCCAAACGTTTGAAAAGGGGTTCCGTCTTGCCGCAAAAGGCCTTGGATTGTCAAAGAGGGCCCCTGAGACGACGGAGGGGGCCATAGTTTCTGGGGAGGACCTCGGGCCGTCAGTAAGGGCCCTTGGGCCGACGAGTGTGTCCAAGCCGTACCAGAACTCCTGGCCTGGTGGAGGTAGTCCAAGCTGTTGAAAGATGCTCTCCGGCATGACAGAGGAGGAACTGGATGGCTAATGAGGGCCCCGGCGCCGACGAAGGAACCCCTAGTCGCGGGAGAACCCCGTGCCGTCGGAGAGGGCCCAGAGACGATATTAAGGGCACATAGGCCGATGGGGGGCCGAAGCCGCACAGAGGCCCCCTTGCGTGATAGAAGAGGTCCAAGTTTTTTTTTAGACCGGACGTGCGGTGCCGCTGGGTGGGCTTTGGCTTACGGTGATGAAGAGGGGCTCATATTTGACAAAGGACCTCAGGCCGATAAACAGGCCCCCGAGCTACGGGGACGATCCGGGCCGAAGCGGATGGCTACCGGTGGTACGTAAAGGGCGTTTAAGACCATGGAGGGGTTCCGGGTTGATAAAAATGCAGTGGCGTTTCCAAGCGGTGAATGGGCACCCACTCCTGGCGAATCTGATGGGGTCCGCCAGGCTATCGCCATGAGGGGCAGATAAATAGCCGATAAAAAGTTAAGCGCATCTAACAGCTTGTGTCGAAAGGGCTTTTGAGACCTGAAGACATAAAAGACATAAAGACATAAAAGATCAGTGCAACTATGAGTCACAAGGGCCCTTCTTGGTTGCACTTTGTACACTGAACCAGGTGCCCACCAAATATATCAATCAACCCTCCCTGGAATACAGAAAAGACATCCACCCTGAGGGCTGGCAAGGGCTGTGAAGACAAGAAGGTCCGCCCGAAAGCTTGAATGCCCATGCCAGCTAGAAAGAGCAGTCTCAGCTGGAATGAGACCCTTACACTTGAGGAAGAAACAGGGCTCCTGAGGATCAGAGAGGACTAGGATGATCTTGGGGTTTGAAAATGCCCCTGAGGAATGAACACGACCCCAAGAGCAACAAGAGCTGAAGAGGACTAGTGAGGGCCAATCTCAGAGTTGAAATTCCCCGTAATGAGAGCTAGACGGAGCTATTGAGGACTGTGATGGACCCCTGCAAGCGGGAGAGGGCCCTGGAGGATGAAGAGGATATCTGAGAGTCAGGCAGGACTGGACTGTGACCCTTCTGAGGTTGAGAGAGTCCATAATGGATGAACATGGTCACCTGAGAGATTAAATAAATGATCTGTTGGCTTGCGATTACTGTGAGTCCCTAAGGGGACTACTGCTAGAATGTTCTTGAAACCACAAGGGATGTCGATAAATGGAAAGGGGTCCTAGTAGCTTGGGAGGACCCTTGAGGGCTAATAGAGCCCCCTGAACGCTAAAGAGAGTCTCTAAGAATAACGATGGTTGTGAAGAATACTGAGGGCCTGCGTCAGAACTAGAAATAACTTGAAGTTAGAAAGACTGTCAAGGACTATGAAGGGCCCCTAACAGCTGGAGAGGGCCCCTGACGATTTAAAATGGTCACTGAGCGCTAGAGAGAACTGGTCTGGGATGCCAAAGAGGCTTGGAAGGGGTCCCTATGAGAAGAACAGTGCTCTCTGAGATCTAAAGAGAGTCCCTAAGGGCTAGAGATGGATGCGAGGAATACTGAGAGCCAGTTTCAGAGCTAGAACGTCCTTGCTAATCCGAAAGACTGTCGAGGACTAGAGGTCCCATGAGAGCTAGAGCCGACCGGACTGTGATGCTCCTGAGGATTGGGAGGAACACTGAGAGATGAACATAGCCACCTAAGAGCTAAGGGGAGTTCCGAGAGCTGGCGATGTTTGCTAGAAATGGTGAGGCCCGTCTCGGAGCTGAATGATTCTCCTGAAAGCCAGACAGGTTTCTTGAGGACTAGGAATGACTCATGCAAGTTGGAGAGGGCTGATGACGGATGAACAGGTCCCCTGAGAGTCAGAGAGGACTGGACTGGGATGTTCCTGAGCTTTTGGATGGGCGCCTGAGGGCTCGGGCCCCCTGAAAGCAAGAACATTCTGGTCTTTATAAGAACCCGGTCCTTGATAACTGGGGATGGGTGCGAGGAATACTGAGGGCCATCCTCAGAGATAGGATATCTTTGAAAAGCCATAAATGCTGTCCAAGGACTGGGAGGGTCAGCCACCGCCACCTCAGCGGCGGCGGCCGGCCCGGTGGCCACAGCCGCCTAAACGGCCACAGCCGTCCTAGCTGTGACGACGGACTAAGCGTCCCAGTGGTCTGACCACAGTTTCTAAAGCAGTTACGGTAGCTCCAGTGATGGTGAAAAAGACAACCCAGCGATAGCTGTGATGACTGCCGCTCCACAGGTGCTAGTTGCTTCGCCTTGGACCATGGTGACACCGGTGAAGCAAAAGGAAAGAAAAACTAATATTTTGCACGGTGCTGTGTGATGGGCATAGCTGGTCAGGCATGTTGCTAGTCCTTCCCCCGTCCCCAAATATTGCTCTTATTTTCCCCACTAGTGTTCATGTCTCATTTTGAAGCAGTGTGAAGGTGTTGAAAAGGCTCACCAATGTAGGTCTCACCTTTATGAATACCCTCCTTATTAGACTACGCCAGAACGTGGAGGATAATAGAAAGAAGCGATTGTGTCCATGGAGATGAGCAGTCGTATTTTTTCCTAAGGGAGGAATATTCATGTCTTCATTGGAGAAGTGTTAATTTTGTAATTTGTATATTTATATAATTGTTTTTAATTAATTTTGTTCGTGATGTAGACAGTCCCGGATCGATGTATAGGGCCCCCGAGTCAACGGAGAGCGCTTACGGGCAGGGGCTGCCAGCCAAGGTGAAGGGTTTCTGAGCAGACAGAGGGGTTCCGGGTCGTTGGAAGGCACCCGGGCTGAAAAAAGGCTCCGTCCAGTAAAAAAAACGTCCCTGAGCCAACGGGGAAGGGCTCTGACGCGACGGAGGGGCCATCTAAATTGACGAAGAGGGCCCTAGTCACCAGAAAAGATCCCGGGCCATCGGAGAGGGCCACGCGCCGACAAGAAATGCATCTGGGCCGACGAAGGGACCCAAGTCGATACGAAGGGCGCTGGACTGACGGAGGGGGCCCGGGTCGGTCTGACGAGGAAGTCCTGGCCAGTATAGAGGGCCTCTGTGCCAATGAAGAGGGCTGCTGAACCGATGGAAATGGCCCTCAGTCACCAGAGAGGAACCAGGGCCATTGGATGGGGGTCAAGCAGGTATGAAGGGCTCTGAACTTAAGGAAGGGGCCTCGGGTCATTAGAAGGGCCCTCAGTTTGATGGAGAGGGTCCCGGTAAGTAAAGAGTGCCCATGGGCCAACGGCGAGGGCTCCTGAATATGTAAGGGCCCGTAGGTAGTTAATGGTGGGATATAAATGATTGGATGCCAGATTGACAACCATGTATGAGACCAAACAATTCTTGTTTGGATAATCTTAGCAACCACTGGCGTGGCAACCCACACTTGCACATTGATTTAAGGGTTTTGCTGTTAGCCATGACAGCCTGATAGTGTCTGGTGTTCTATAGGTGACAGCTTGGACACGTTGTTCACCTCCGACCACTACGTGGACGCCCTTCCTCGAGACAAACCACTCGAAGCCATCAGCTAGACGGAGCCAGACCACCCCTCCGGACAGCCCGTCAACTGCCTCCCCGTCCGGACATTCTCTCTCCTCGGTGGCCGCCTGTGGCCACTTTTCAAACCCCTGGAGCGCCCGCTCCCGTCGGTCAGGAGTGGGGGGCGACGCGCGATTAATTGTAACTCAGGCGTCGGCGGAGTGCTGATGTATCCCGCGCTCACGCACCAAATTCCTTATTAACATTCCGTAATGAAGGCGCTGGCCAGTGTACGTCTTCATTAGCGGGCGACTTTTACCACCGTGAGCGCGGTGGGACGCCGGCGGGCTGGCCGGCCCACACAGCCGCCGCGACGCCCTCTGTTATTAACCTGGCGTAATGTATGCCCGGCCGCCGACATCCATCACCGCGTTAGCGTCCGCCCGGGCGCGACTCTGTTCGGACGGAGAGGTGCCGTCCGCGCCAAGGTGTCAGCTGTGTTCCGGTCTCCGACGCGGTGTTGTCTTGTGGATCGGTTGGAGCTGTGGGTGGGGGCGGACCGTGCGCTGACCTGGAGGGTCCGGCAGTGTTTCAGGCTCGGGTGCTGCTTGTTGTTCGGGTTAGGTATGAATATTATGCTGGAAGTAAGGGAAGGAGAAACAAAACTGAGTTTCTAATGGGGTATGGAAAACAGTGAAGTGCTGGCAAATCATTATGTTACTTACACCAAAGAGCCTGAATAGCATTTTCGACGAAAGAATAATGTACTTATCCACATAATGCATTTGATCATCAATCGATGACGAGCGGTTGAGTATATGGGACAGTGGGACGCTCCCAGCCCCCCAATCCTCCTCCGCGCACGTTAATGTGCCGCCTTCATAGGCAGGATGATTATTTATTAGGCCTCCGAGCGTTTCCAAGCGTAGTGTGACTGACACTCGATTTCTGTCTTTAAGGCTACGTGCTGACTGTGCAGGTCAGGCTAAATATCCGGTGTTGCAAAAATCGAGAGTTCGAATTTCATTTCAACTTTAAATAAATCCGGTTTTATTCTAGCTTGTAGCGACACATGAAGAAATGCGCATACTTCGCAATATGCCGGATAATTTCTTGGTGCGCTAGGAACGGAACACGTCTGCCATGCCTTCAGCGGATGCATACAGTACGGTTCGGGTCAGGTCAGGTCAAGTTAATCAAGCCATCAACGAACATCATATAATCTAGCCCAAGATCGCTATTTTCAGGTTCGTTGAAGCAAAGATGTATATTGAACTCAAGTCCCTGGCTTCGAAGAAGCTCAGAATACTCGGCCTAAAAGTAATTCGAGTCACCTCACGTCCATGAGGGCAACTCACTTTGAACAAGGCCACAAGTTTTCAAGCCTGTCAGTGCAGTTGGCAATGAGCTTAACACATGAAGCATCGCACATTGGGGTCATTAGCCGATGGTATGCTGGCAAAACGTGCCATTCTAGTGGAAATGGTCGCAGGTATTCCCTCTGATGATGCAATGGCCCTGTGGCCCAAGAAATGTTTAAATAAAAGAAATGGAAAACGTCCCAGTGATTGTGCGAAAGCTCAACACAATTTGCTGAGTGATTCGGATATCTTCGAGAAGCCTAAGAGAGAGGTGCATCATTTTCCCTGCACTGGCGAAGGTTAAGCAGAGAATGACCATTAAATCATTTGGCGTTCAATTCAAGCAATTGGCTATAAATCTCCCCTCCCCCCTCCACGTGTCGAACCTCCGCAGCTGAATATTGTCATTTAAGGCAGCATACGGACATGCTGACATGAAACTTTGATGGAAATAGCTTCAGAACACTGCTGGGTGGGTGAGCGGAAAACAGTGAAGCGACGCTTAGTTAGTGTTTAACGGCAACATTCAACTTGTAATAACCAAAACAGCCGATAGTATCTTAGCGGATAAAAGTAAATTATATCTTCCGAGCCGAAAATAGAATCCAGTGCCCTGCTGCCTCAATTTATGAAGCCTTGCTGGTAAGCTTGTGGCGCAGGTCAGCTGATAAAAGATAAACGGTTGGATCCGCGAAAATATTTTTGTTTGATCGAGTTATGTTTCCCCTTCTTTCGCGGGTCCATATTTAGGATGAGCTTGGTCTCGTTAGAAAACGAGAACCCTTAGCTGACGCTTGTTAGAGACCTCCTTTGTGCATGATATTTTGAAGCGCGTAGGGAATTGGTATGAAAGTATACAATCACGTTTCACGCAATGATTGTGCATTTGACTATCACGCAAACTGCTGGTGGACATCACGTTCAGCTTTGGTGATTCTCTTGGCACAGTATCCATGGCCGAAGGAAAAAGGAGAGAGTATATGTCGATCATTTCTAAAGTTATTGACTTCAAATTGGCTATAAATATTCATAATCTGAGTCTGAATCACATATATTCCGGCTTTTGAAACAAGTCAAGACATTTCCAGAGAAAAACAGCAAACACATACTTGTTCACTCCTTTTTGATATTTTTGCAACTACATTCCACAAAAACAGAGTTCGGAGATGACAGCTTACATATACACATTCCATTCGCTGTCAACTGGCAAAAGCCGATAGTAAATATCTGTATTTCTCGATGTTTGGTGATTTTTTCTTTACACCCTTCAATTCGTACAAAAGTTGCAGGAGGTGACTTTGCTATTACGTCACTCATACCCGACCCATGGTGAATTATAATTTTGATTCTGGCAACAAAATGTGTAAATCATTGCATGAACAGGTACTGAAAGATGCAACGTGATACCGGTGCGCATTGTCACATTTTAAGCTGATAATTTCCATTCCATTCCAAAAAAGTCCCTAATTGGCAACGGCAGCCGACGAGCGAGCATCGCCAGTGACAGAAGTGAACAATTAACATCGCCAGTGACAGAAGTGAACAATTAACATCCGCGCGGTGGAGGACCCCTAACGGCAGCCGACGAGCGAGCATCGCCAGTGACAGAAGTGAACAATTAACATCCGCGCGGTGGAGGACCCCTAACCACACACCAGCTCGTTTAGTTGGCTGCGGCAAACACAGCGCACGTCCGGCCGGCCCGGCCGCCCGGCTATAATTCGCACGTTAACAAATCATCGACGGCGGCGCGTTCTGCACGTGGTGCGGGCGGCGATGGCGGCCAAATGAGGTGTCTAATGACGCCCCTACCTAGCGCCCCACCAACTTTTGGAAATGAGGTGCCGTGCAGTCGGTGCGGCCCGTCAGCGGAACTGTGACCATGCGTGCGCGGTTGGCGTGGACTGGGGAGTGGTGCTCCCTGCGTCGACGGAGCCAATCGATGGCCGGAGACATCACTTACACGAAATAGCCGAAGCATTCACCGAAACGTCCACGCGTCGCATTCACGTTGATTAACCGACGCTCGTGCATTGCCTGCTCACATAGACCGGGAGTGTCGCATGCCGAGTGGACCCATAACGTGTCCTGTCGCGACAAAGCAGTGTCGGCGATGAACGTCACTGCCTGTTTGGCCGCCCCCACCGGACAAGACGTGAGCTGGTGCGACTAGCTTCGGCATCCATCAAAAATTCAGAAGACACCGTTGTTGGCAAGAGACGTGTGGTGCTGTCGTTGTTGGAATGGTTGCATCAGCCGGCCGCAATGAAAGCATTGGCCGCATTGTGGCGTCAAGGTGCACCCTCAACACACATACTTTGTGGTTGAGGCGCAGGGCCTTTCTAGTGGGGACATTAAGCTGGGAGAAATGGAGTTTAGTGATTTTAGGGAGCGTTGTGGGAGGGAAGATGTACTGGAGGATGAAGTAACAAGGCATCCGGCAGTACTTGATAGCTGTGCATGCGTGTGTTGTCTGTGCCAGTAGAAAGTTTCGAGTTGTCCACGGAGAGACACGGAGAATGACGCAAGAACGCTGTGAAGTCTAATATTTTGTGGTGCAATTTTGCAAGGGCTATTCTATCATATTAATATGTATTTCCCAGTGAAGTACAGGCACCGTCACCAAGTGAGTGCCATAGTCTATGCATGCTAGGTACGCTCGTTCTGCCAGCTCACAATCTGACATCCAGCGTGCAACCACTGTCACTTGTCAACTCCTCCGCAGGGGCGCATCCAGATCCAGAGGCGCAGCCAAGGGGAGCCCCACCCCGTCTCCTTAGCGGCCCAAAACACCCAAACAATACATTTTGATATTTTCACCAATCAGCCATAAATTTGCCGCGCCGAAGTTCGCCGAGAGCGGTCTCTGTTTGGTGTTTTTTTCGTCGAGCCCCCTCTCCTCCCAAGAAAGTCCTGGCTGCACCCATGTCCAGATCTGTGTAAAGGGTGAAAGGAAGTATTTTTTTTTTTTTTTTGGGGGGGTCGAAAAGGTATCTTGAAATCCCACTGAAAGTTGTGCACAAAAGCAAGTGACATTACGCCCTTTCCCAGCGTCCCTGAGTGCGCCACTGGCGCTGTGCAGTGCGTCAGTGTAAATTACCGCCGGGGCGTGTCCGCGTGCACCATGCCGGCGCGCGCGGCGCTCTAGCGTGTCGCCAGCCGGTCGCGGTGAGCGACTCGCTGATTGATAGGCCGCCAATCTGGCCGTCGGCCGGCCGCCCGCCGGTGACGATGATTCGTATTACGTCGTCGACACGCCGGCGGACATTAGCGGTGACAGCGGCGCTCTGATGCCGGGCCTGTTGGTCGGCTGATTGGCAGCTGCGGCTGCCATATGGAGTCGCTTGTCAACACAAAATGGTCGCGCGCCGTGCGCCGTGACGCCGCGCGGCGTTTGACGGCGCCCCGGCGTTCCTCAGGGTCCACTCGTCGGCCGCCGAATGCTGTGGAAACGACAAGCTGTCCGCGTCGAACGGGCGTCCACACGGCCGGCATGCAAACGGCGCGTGTCGGAGGCGCTATTCAGGTGAGAACGGTATGGATTTTCTCCGCCCTTCTACAAACATGGTCTGCTTAATTTGTCGATGGATATGTATGTGCCGAATGAATCGCAAGCAGTCAGGAACTGATTGGAGGCGTGTGTTTCGTATCGTTTGCACGACTCGTCATAATCGTGAATGAAGAAGCGTTACATAGCTTACATACTGATCCGCAACAACGGCAATCACGCATGCAGTATTGGTCGTGGTGCTTCAAGCAGGCATAAATGAAGCCGCAGCAGTTGTGGAGCTTTCCTTGGTAGCTGATCATAGAAGCATGGCTGCATGAGCACGAATAGATCACTGGCGGACCCAGGGGTATGGGGTCACGCTCCTTGGATATATTCGGGGCTCAATGGGGCTGCTTAACACGCTGTGTTTCAACATAGGCCGTGAAGAAGTACGCAATAGGTTTTGCGCTCCAGGGAGTCTCCGGACGACCAATGAGGGCCCCAGGGGCCACTTGAAGGGCAGCTGGGCCGACGTGAAGGCCCTTGGGCCGACGAAAGGATTTCCGGGCTGATGGAGAGAGTCCCGGACCGATGAAGAGGGCCTCCGAGTCCACGGAGAGTTCCCATGTGCAGACGCCGTGGGCTCTGGTCCGAGCCAACGTGAATGGCCTCTTGGCCGACGGATGGTGCCTGGGTCGCTGGAAGGGCCCTCCCTGACGGAGGGAGCCTGACCAGTACAGTGAGCCCTGATGAACGCGCACATTTGCCTTTTGGAGTCATGGTTAACGTCACATGGTTGACGTTTCGGTCAGGTCAAGTAAAACAGTGGGAATTTTATTTAGTCACGCTTTCTAACCAATTGATCTCGACACCCAATGTTGAAGTCATGCATGGCAATATTGTCACAGGCGTTTTTGTTTGGCTCGAACGCAATGCTATCGGCTCACAAGGGGAATTCCATGTAAGCACAGCACATTGAGAGAAGGCATCAAAAAGTATCACCTGTTTGGATTACAAAAAAAGAAGTTACCTACATGCATATATAGTTTTAAGCCTTGCAGTCCGGCAAAATTCCCTACTCTTCGCACTGCGGAGTGGTCACTCTGACACTTCCCAGCTACATGCTGTTCCGAGCCAAATAGAGGGTCGCAATAACGGGCATGATGTCGTCATATCCTTGAACTTTCCGAGTATTTGCAATATGCTTACCCACGTTTACAATTATAATATACAAAAAGGCGCAGACATGGGGAGAGACATTGTTTCGACGCCAATGTTGACAATATAACTGCTACCAAATTGTCATTTCAACGTCCAAATTTAATCACAGAGTGGTTGGCGTCAAATTTCGAAAGTCAACTTTATCGTCGAAACAACCCCTTTTGTTCTTTTGACACCTTTCTGTTGAATATCTCTGTACACGCAGCTTTTGTCTAAATATTTTATCCTACATGGAAAAAAACAAGTAGTTCATTACCGTTTGAAAATTTGACAATCAATTTAGCTACACAATCCCAAGTTTTCATGTCATGCTTTGTGGTCATACTAATGTCAGAACGAAATTGGCCTGCACAATTACCATTGTTAGTCCTCGTTTAGCATGTTTTACTTCGCAATAGTTCATATGTGAGCATTCCTAGTACTTGTGATGCGCTTACCGTCGAAACGTCTCAGGTCATATATCAGCAACCTGACCTAATCTTAAGAAAACACTGGAAAGACTATTACAGAACATGATTTGTTACTGAATATCACCCGGATTTTTAAATCATATCAATCAGAGGCAATATTATGCACTGAACACGTCTTCTTTGTGAGTTTGATTTTCGCTCGACCTGACTTGACTTGGGGTATTTTTGATTTTGCATTTGTTCTCCGTCAATGCCATATTTAGCTTGTAGCTATGCAGTCCACGGTTTGTTCTTCATAAATGTGTGAATGTACGCCTAAAAACCGGATTTAGACGAAGGTGTGACCTACCATTGACCCGTCATAACTCTGTGGTTTTCATAGGACAGACTTCTATTTTTAAATGCAATGAGCGTTCATCAATTATGGGAGGGACGCCGAGCGTCAAGCTGTGTTGAATGGTTTGGGAGTAATCTTAAGAAAATCGTACGGAGGTGAGCGAGAGGTAATTATTCTAGTATGTTAATAATTATTCAATGTCAGCACCAAAATTCGGGAATGGTTAATATTTAGCATGTGATAACTGTTTATTTCCAAGATTGGCTCGTAGTAAATGATGACCCTGGCAGTCATCAACTTATTTAGAAGTATTACTTTCAGTATAGGCATTGTCGAACCATATAAAGCTGAGCCACCTCCAGATTCGTCTTTATGGGCTTCACAGAAAACAAAATAGGCAAGAATATGCATTCACAAAATAAGCCTAAAATGTCCCGTGAACCCTCCCGCCATCAACTCTGGTTTTGTCCCCATGCTCCCGAATCTAGCCATGTGCCACAGACAGGCGGAGCAAGTTGCACAGCTCTCCCCCTCCCCCACCCTCACGCACTACCTGCTGACAAGCCCCCGCCACGTAGCCGCACCGCTTACACCGTGTGCGCCCCGCCTGCACGAGGTGCCAAGTCCGGCCGGCCGCGCGGCCGCGGGCCCGCCGCCGGCCCGCCGCCGGCCCGCCGCCGTGTAATAACGCCATGCTAATGTGACCACTAAATGGCGGCTCAGCGGACGTCGGCGCGTCGCGTCCTGCCGAGACGTGCTCGGCGAGCCGGCGCGCTGCGGGCGCGCGATGACCACGCGCAAACCGGCGGCCAATCAGTCGCGACCGATGAATATTTATCGCCGCTGATTGATCGATCCGGTCGGGGCCGTAAATTACACCGGCTAATGCGTAATCAGCGTCGGCCCGTCGGCGTTTCTGCGTTCGATCGCGACTTGGTCGAGACCCGCTCGCGCCAGCGGCGCGCGCGGCGTAAGTGCGGCGCTGTGCTAATCGGGTCGGCCGGTGTGTGATTACGCGGCCGCGTCTTGTCAGTCACTCAGCCGGTGTGGCCACACGGGCCGGCCGGAGCGCGTGACCCGTCACCGGAACACGGCTCGGTCACGATGGACACCCCGTTGTCCATGCGGTCGAACAGGCACCGGTCAAATCTCAGGTATCACGAGTTGGTGCAGACTGCGACACCGCGCGGCTCGGCGGCAAGGCTGGGCTCCGGGAAACTCGAGACAACCATCAGTATGTGGGTTATTGTGACGTGCTGGAGACCCGACGTCGGTGACCAGCATCTCATAAATACTCGGGGGTCCATTGTTGTTATGTATCCCGTCAGGGCAGAACCACTTTCAACGGCGGCCATCCCTTAGCAGTGAACTATTTGCATTTGTCATATGCAAATTATTCGGCTCTTAATCGAAAAGTATTCAAACAGCATTTAGGTGTCAGCCCTCCCCTTGCAAAATTGCTAGTTGCGCCCCTGCATCAGGGGCTTGGGGATCCAAGTCAGTTCTGAGCTGCCGAATCATGCACCTCGTGAAGTTACTTAGGCCAATGAGCAGGCAGGAAATCAATCCCAATTTCCTCACTTAAAATAACTATGACCTCAAGGTTCACCGAATCTCAGTTCGGGTTACACAACCGCAAGATACTTTCTCCAGTCCACTTACCTTACGCCAATCCGTGTATCAAATTGCCCAAATATGGATAATAAATAAGACAATGCGATATAGGTAATGAAAATAGATATATCGTGCAATCAGCTCGGCCAACAACATCAGGAAATTACTGCTTCCTTAGTCACTCCTTCAAACTCATCAGAAATGAGCTGCAGCTTAAGGTGATCGTACTTCACTCAAGTACGTGCGTCAGGGTAAATGACTTAGCCCGTGCATATATTAGTATTATGCCCTCTCTGACTCGCATAACAAGACATTCGTAACCAATAATACTCCAATTCAATCATTGTCTATCTTGTTCGGCTCAGCCAGAAAATGTAATATACTGTTTTCTTCTTCAATGGTATGCTCCCTTACAGAAGGATTTTACATGACACTATAGGCTAGCCCCCGACCCCCCCCCCCCCCCCTCCCCCTAAAAAAATACATATCGAGATCAACTATCCCAGAAACAACTGAAGCAGCACCGTGACTTGCAAGGGGTTGTTTCCAACGCTCAAGTCGATTTTGACCATTTGTATGAACGACTCGCCAGGGTGAGTGAGAATGGAATGGGGCGAGTGTGAACCGCAGGGACCCTCTGTCATGTGATATGTGTTCTCAACTAGCATGAGGACTAAGTTTGAAAGAAGCATGTCTCGATACGGGCACATACAGTGCATCCTGTGGGTGCCTTAGGTATGGCAGGCATTACTAATGAAACAGGCGTACCCTGATGAAAATGTCCTGTAGGATGCACCTGGATTTGACCTATGCACGAATGTGACCTGAACAGTCGTGTTCAGGTCACTGCCGTGCAGGATTGTGTATGAAAACTAAAGCACAATCATGTCGAAGACCACAAAATCATGCAAGGGGTCCTACAGGACATATTGATCCCGCAGCACACCTGCGAACGCGCGTGCGGCCGCTGTGGCGACCGGGCCAGGATGCGCGCACTGTTAGTTCGACACTCTAACCAACAGAACTTACGATAGCATGCATCGTGGCAGTTAACTGAGCTGCCTAACTTAGCTAGTGGTGCCACTGGTGACCGCTTGCCGACCGACCCCACACGGCAATGAGAAACCGACACGAACACGGCCAGCCGCAACCGGGCATGCCCGACATTACTCATAGCTAGAATGCGCATGTTCGTCGAGCCGGGAGCATGCCTCGGCGTGGGTTTTCGTTGGCAGACCTGCTACCTGCCCCATCCAGGCTACCACGGAGACGATCCTACAGTGTTAAAATAATGTTTTTTTGTTTGTTAGGTGTGAGATGCCGAAACGAGTACAGTAGGATGTCGAAATTGTATTATTGAGGAATGCCAATTGCAATATTGTTTCAGTTCTTGAACCTCAATTTAAGCCAATAGTGCACTCCTAAGTCAATATGTTTCGTTCAATTTGTGTGACATCCAATATATGGATACCTATGCTAACGATAACTGTTGCAATACCATGGTATCATCAGATGCATTGTTTAACAGACCACATGATAGGTAGCCTCTGTACCTGGAATTGTGCTACGGGATGCTTGTGTATCACAATCCGTAATGGCGAGCATAAGCATGATACTTTTACACGAAACACTCAGAAACAAGTCATGGAGACTTCATACGCACACACCAATAAGCAGGATGTCGACACTTCCTTAGAAAGGATGTCTATTCGGTGCTCAGAAAGTGGTATATTCCACCTTAATTCACAAATATTTTATAGCTGCGTTCCTATGACCGTGGCAGCAGGCAAATGCTGACCTCGGCAGACCTGCTCCCGCTCCAGGCTGGCATGGATAGGTTCCTATGACCGTCGCCACAGAAAAATGCGGGCTGCAGCCAGCATTTGCAATTGCATCAAAGCATGCACGTGCGTCGCCACCTCTGGTGTCCCGGGGTCCAGACCCCATCAAAGCATGCACGTGCGTCGCCACCTCTGGTGTCCCGGGGGTCCAGACCCCATCTGAGATTTTGTGGTGGGGTTCTATTTCACTTGGAAAATTGGTAGACTTAAAAAATACGATATGCTGAAATTTCCCGGTTTCTGCATTAGGCGATATCTGAATCTTGTAGATCGACTCGCCCGACGGTTGCGCTACGGATCCGTAGGGATAGTCTCCGTCACGTCTGTAGGGACAGTCTCCGTCACGGTCAATGCCACCATAGCCGACGAATGGGCCGGCCTGCCTCTCTGACCTGTCTTTAGAGATGTGCATCCTTCGAAAGGGTTGCACAGCTATTGCATATCATTGCGTATTACAAAAAAAAAACGGTATTTCTTCCATGCTGTCTTCATCCTCGTCCATGCTATTGCTGGAACGATCATCTTTGTGGAGGTTTTGGCTGCCAGCAGCTGAATGAAATGCTTTCTCTATAGCAATAGCCATAAAAAAACAATAGCCATTGGTCCGGCAGAAGCGTCAGCCCGGAATGGTCGAGAGGCTTGGGCCCTCTTAATAGCATCATATGACCGCAGAAAAAAAAACCGCTTTGTCTCTACGACGGGGGAGGTGATGGGACTGCTGCTTGTTATGGGTTAGATATCATATGAACGTCAGAAGAACAGAAGATGGACTTCGGGCAGCTGAATTAAAAATTTTACCCGTAAAATAAAACTAGAATGAATATTGAGGCTCAAGAACTAATATTTACATAGCAAGTGGCATATACAACAATAGCAAGTGGTGGACAAGGAAAGGGATAGAGGACAATCACGGTCTTGCCCTTCTAGCTTGAAAATCGTTCCTGTGGCTCAGGGTCGGACCCGACCTGTAAACTGAAGGTGGTGCCATCGGATGCATGCCTCTTGGCATGCATCAAATTTTCTGCAAATGCCCAGCACGCCATTTTCTCACCAAATACACAAAAAGAAAGATTTAACCCCTCACTCTGCATGAAAACAATGACGGATTCTCAACCGATCACCACCCTCCCCTCCCCTCCCTCCCTAGCCTCTGGTACTTCGTCCCCTACAATGGCAGCATTCGTGAAATTTAAGTTGCTACGAGTGAGATGTTGCCGGAAGTATTTAGGGTGGAGTTAAAACTAAACTTTGTGTTCGATTCACTATGCTATGGTCTTATTGGTTTTGCAACAATGCTAATCAGTAAAGTGCAAAATATTGGCCCAATCGGTGAACTACTATCGATGGCGCCTGTGCTCTGAAGAAGTTAGTTCCTAACCAGTTCGGGGTTCAAATCTCCTTTAGTATGTGGGGAGTAAGAAGAGAACACCCACTTTTAGACATTCACCTGAATGAAATGTTATTTTTATCTTTTCTTTCGCGGGGCTCCATTCCGATGCATGTTTACTACGGGAGTTGGCAGCACATGCATGACAATGGAACTTAGTCTCGCTATTCACTGACCTCTCATGGTCATAGAACACTCTTCTTAATCGACTGCAAGACAATCAAATGTCGTGCCTCTGCTGGTTTATGCAACAGATGGGCCGGTCATTATGCTGGGATATACATTTCTAGATGATGGTGTTCAGTAACTGTTTTACATTTAACAACAGTGATCGCAGCATTTTTTTACCAACTAACTCTGAAATGACTAGCTGTGTACGTTCCATAAGTGCGCCTACTACCTCATTTTCCAACTTTTCTCAAGCCAGGCAATATAATTTTGTTTGCGTTTATTCCCCAATGATATGCACTGCAAGCATACTTTGCTTGGAAACGGACAGCGAGCGGGATATATCAACTGTTACAGAACACAAGTCAGCCAACAAGTTTATATACATATATATATATTGTTTAATACAACGAAGAATGACTCTTAGATGCTCCTGGGTGTTAGACATTACGTGTAAAAAATATACGACCTTCAATGTACCAGGAGGTACTGAGTTGATATCAAAAGTAACGATAAAGGTTATATTTTATTACTCAACGTTTCGGCCAGGGGCCATCGTCAGGAGTGATGAAAAAAGCTCAAGCTTAAAAAATTGAAAAAGGCACGCGGGAAAAAGCGTGCAATAAGACACGTGGAATGCAGAAAAGCCTCATCAGTGGTGCAGACACTCACAGAAACTCCAAACCAGAAACAAACTATGTCAAGAAGGAATCCTCTGAGGAAGCCCGAGCCGATGGTACATATACATATCGATACATACACTCACGCACATATATAGACATATATCCAATATAACGCGAAATACATACTATATATAATTTATGTTTATGTAATTTTATGTGATATACCAAGACGTCGTTTGCGTGTTTAGTTGCGGCCGTAGATTACGTATATGTAGAGATTCGAGGACCTTCAGATCAACGTTGTCCCTGGCTGTTGCTAGAATTTCTACTTTGAAGTTTGTGTTAGTGTCGCTGTGTTCCATGTTATAATGTTTGTCGATCATGAGTTCACCTAAAGGTGGGTATGTTCTCCGAAGTCTGGCATCTTCCAAGTGCTCATTGTACCTATCCCTGATGCTACGTTTGGTTTCACCAACATAAAATGTTCCAAGGCAACGATTGCACGTTATTTTGTAAACTACGTTTTTTCGTTTGCATCTACCTTTGAGCCCGTTGATGCAGGTGTGGCACATTCTCCTACCAGCAGGGCATGGCTGCATTTCCAGGGCTGAGCGGACCAGGTAACATTTCAGCGTAGGTCCGCTAGTCCAGGCTACCCTAACATGGTTTAGATGAGACGAACGGATGGCTGCGTTTACCTGTCGACATAGTTGGTCATCGACAAAAGGAAGTCTCATGTAAACATAGTTGGGATTGTTACCCGCTCGATGCTGACGTTGCCCACCTATCCTACTCCTGTTGTGAGGGTGAACAGCACGAGCGGCGGAGTGTACCCGATGTGCTGGGTATCCGTTTTCCAGGAAAAGAGTCGTCATCTTCGTAAGGCTCCGCTCGCATGAAATAGTATCGCAGGAGACTCGTGCTGCTCTTCTCATTTGGGATGTTAGAACGGCCTTTTGAGTGGCCATCGGGTGGGCCGAATCATAGTGCAAGATGATGGGGCTGCCATTGGTTTAAAGTACAGCTCGGTGGTGTAGCTCCCATAAGCCTGAACTACAAACAACGTATCAAGGAAAGGAATCGAACTGATATGACCAGTGTGTTCTAAGGTAAACTTGATGCTGGAATGTTGTTGGTTAATTTCTGCAAAGAAGTCGAGCAGGGAGGCAAAGCCATGTGTTCAAACACCAAAAATATCGTCTATATACCTTATGTAGAGAGCTGGTTTCAAATCATACGAAGCTAAGAAGATCGACTCAAGGCGGTGCATAAAAGCAATCGCTAAAGGAGGTGCACATCGGTTACCCATAACCACTCCTTTTGTCTGCTTGTACATGGAGTTACCGAAACGTATGAGGTTATTGCTGAAAATATGTGTTAGTAATTTCACACAGTCCTGTGCACCAATCCCGAAAAGACAAATGTCATCCAGATTGTCCTCGATTAGACGAATCCCAGCATCTATTCCCTCCTTTATCGGAATGCTGCCATATAATTTTTCACGTCCATGGTGAAAACAATACTGCCTTCCGGAAGTCTGGTAGGAAACGTTTCTTTCACTCTCTGCAGGTACGACTCCGAGTTTGTCAGATGGGCGGGAACCAACGCTAGTATCTGGACGAGGATCTTACTCAAGAACCAAGATAACTTGTCCAGGGGGTCACCACTCGCCGACACTATAGGGCGCAGTGGAACCTCTAGTTTGTGGTTTTTGGGGAGCCCGTATAATTCCACTGTGTGGCTGGAATGAGGAAGGAGAGATAACACTGTGTCTTTATGTAACTTCTCTGATAAAGTTTCCTTGATGATAGTACATGTTTCGATTTCGAGACGTTTGGTGGGGTTTGGTTGAGAAGGAATGCTCTGATAATCGTCAGTTATTTTCCTGGCCTTTTCAATATAATCCGTTTTGTTTAGCACGACGAATCCTTTGCATTTATCTAACGGCTTTACTGTTACATTATCGTTGTTTTTCATTTCCCGAAGTAATTCCCTCTGTTTCGCATAATTGTCCGACATTTTGTTCGATGCTTTGTTGTGATATTTATATGCTTTTAGTACTTTTGTCTTTAAATCTTTCAACTCAGATTCTATTTGAGTTGTGACTTTCGGTGGTTGGTGTGCAGGAGTGTCGGGGAACATGGGGCGGAGCTTTAAATAACCTGTGCTAGAGGTGCTTTGTGATAAGTCTGCCTGCGGTACCTGAGGTACAGTTTGCTGTTTTGTCTCCCTCACATGCCTCCACCGCAACCCATAGATCGCCCTTTCTACGCCTGATTCTGCCTTTTCCAAGCAGCTACGATCCACTTTCTGAGCTAACGCAAAATTTGGGTCTTTGTCAAGCAATCCCAAGATATCTGAGTCTAGAGGTAACTTACTTAGATTAGACGTGCGATGTGTGCGATATTGTTTAGTGCCATCGCAATTCGTGACGGTACCGTGGGTGCCAGAAGTAATGCAACTACCCGAGCTCTCTCCACTAGTAGCCGCGTGGTTGAGTAAATTATTTTTATCCGGGAGTGGCGTAGGTGGTTGGTACGATGCATGTGTGCCTAGGCGAAGTTCGTCCTCCTGTGGTGCTCTGCGGTTAGCTGCTGGCCTCACGCTGCAGTTTCTGACTCCAGAAACAACGCTGGAGATCGTCAAACACAGAAACCACCCACGCATAGCCAAAGCCCACCCAAAGTTCCAAACAGTCACAACGCTGTGCACGAACGCACTAAACAACGAAGCGCACCAGACCCTGTCCGTACAGCAGCGAAAATCGACAAAACCACGTGGTGACGCACCAGCATCCTTACAAAGAGCTGTTTCCACTGGGCCGCAGTATTTGTCCTCCTCTGACTCCTGAGGCAAGAGATGACGGGTTTCTAGGGGTAGTGAAGTGGAGTCCCTAGGGCTCTGATTGGGCCGAGCCGTCAAACTGGAGACTTCTTCTTCCGTTGCTGCAACACTTGAACAAACAGAAGACTCAATCCTCCGGGAATTTCCAGGCAAGTGACTTGGACACGGTACCTGCAGGAGGATACTTCCCGGGAGACAAGTGCTTGACAGCGTCCCGTGCCCTGGTGCAAGACCACAGCCTAAGCCGCTGCTGTCTACTAGACTCTGCTTCTGAAGCGATTCAAATTTCTTGACTAACTTTTGTTTGCAAGCGCTTCTTTCATGACGAAGGAGAGAGTGGCACTGCTCTAACAACCAGCACCAATCTGGACAGCTGCAGGACAAACACCGCCCAAAACGGCGCAGATTTCTTTTTATATCGGCCCGATGTCTGTAAGCATCAGAAATATCTTCTCGTAGCATGATAGCTTGAAGTTTGCTAACTTGTTTACGGACCCGCTGGCTGCTGGAGCTGTGATGAATTGAAACCTTGGAGACTATGAATCTGGGGTAGAGCCTTTCCAGGGGCCATCTTCAGGAGTGATGAAAAAAGCTCAAGCTTAAAAATATTGAAAAAGGCACGCGGGAAAAAAGCGTGCAAAAAGACACGTGGAATGCAGAAAAGCCTCCTCAGTAGAGCAGACACTCACAGAAATTCCAAACCAGAAGCAAACTATGTCAAGAAGGAATCCTCTGAGGAAGCCCGAGCCGATGGTCCATATACATATCGATACATACACTCACGCACATATATAGACATATATCTAATATAACGCGTATTACATACTATATATAATTGATGTTTATGTAATTTTATGTGATATACCAAGACGTCGTTTGCGTGTTTAGTTGCGGCCGTAGATTACGTACTCGGACAGCAGATGAGCGGCGACGTTCACCTGCTTCCTGCAGTGCAGTTTGTCAAGGCGAGCTCGGACAGCAGATAAGCGGCGACGTTCACCTGCTTCCTGCAGTGCAGTTTGTCAGGGCGAGCTCGGACAGCAGATGAGCGGCGACGTTCACCTGCTTCCTGTAGTGCAGTTTGTCAGGGCGAGCTCGGACAGCAGATAAGCGGCGACGTTCACCTGCTTCCTGTAGTGCAGTTTGTCAGGGCGAGCTCGAACAGCAGATGAGCGGCGACGTTCGCCTGCTTCCTGTAGTGCAGTTTGTCAAGGCGAGCTCGGACAGCAGATAAGCAGCGACGTTCGCCTGCTTCCTGCAGTGCAGTTTGTCAAGGCGAGCTCGGACAGCAGATGAGCGGCGACGTTCACCTGCTTCCTGTAGTGCAGTTTGTCAAGGCGAGCTCGGACAGCAGATGAGCGGCGAGACGTTCACCTGCTTCCTGCAGTGCAGTTTGTCAGGGCGAGCTCGAACAGCAGATGAGCAGCGACGTTCGCCTGCTTCCTGCAGTGCAGTTTGTCAAGGCGAGCTCGGACAGCAGATAAGCGGCGACGTTCACCTGCTTCCTGCAGTGCAATTTGTCAAGGCGAGCTCGGACAGCAGATAAGCGGCGACGTTCGCCTGCTTCCTGCAGTGCAGTTTGTCAGGGCGAGCTCGAACAGCAGATGAGCGGCGACGTTCACCTGCTTCCTGCAGTGCAGTTTGTCAAGGCGAGCTCGGACAGCAGATAAGCGGCGACGTTCACCTGCTTCCTGCAGTGCAGTTTGTCAAGGCGAGCTCGGACAGCAGATAAGCGGCGACGTTCACCTGCTTCCTGCAGTGCAGTTTGTCAGGGCGAGCTCGAACAGCAGATGAGCGGCGATGTTCACCTGCTTCCTGTAGTGCAGTTTGTCAAGGCGAGCTCGAACAGCAGATGAGCAGCGACGTTCGCCTGCTTCCTGCAGTGCAGTTTGTCAGGGCGAGCTCGGACAGCAGATAAGCGGCGACGTTCACCTGCTTCCTGTAGTGCAATTTGTCAGGGCGAGCTCGAACAGCAGATGAGCGGCGACGTTCACCTGCTTCCTGCAGTGCAGTTTGTCAAGGCGAGCTCGGACAGCAGATAAGCAGCGACGTTCGCCTGCTTCCTGCAGTGCAGTTTGTCAAGGCGAGCTCGGACAGCAGATGAGCGGCGACGTTCACCTGCTTCCTGCAGTGCAGTTTGTCAAGGCGAGCTCGGACAGCAGATGAGCGGCGAGACGTTCACCTGCTTCCTGCAGTGCAGTTTGTCAGGGCGAGCTCGAACAGCAGATGAGCAGCGACGTTCGCCTGCTTCCTGCAGTGCAGTTTGTCAAGGCGAGCTCGGACGCAGATAAGCGGCGACGTTCACCTGCTTCCTGCAGTGATTTGTCAAGGCGAGCTCGGACAGCAGATAAGCGGCGACGTTCGCCTGCTTCCTGCAGTGCAGTTTGTCAGGGCGAGCTCGAACAGCAGATGAGCAGCGACGTTCGCCTGCTTCCTGCAGTGCAGTTTGTCAAGGCGAGCTCGGACAGCAGATAAGCGGCGACGTTCACCTGCTTCCTGCAGTGCAGTTTGTCAAGGCGAGCTCGGACAGCAGATAAGCGGCGACGTTCACCTGCTTCCTGTGGTGCAGTTTGTCAAGGCGAGCTCGGACAGCAGATAAGCGGCGACGTTCGCCTGCTTCCTGCAGTGCAATTTGTCAGGGCGAGCTCGGACAGCAGATAAGCGGCGACGTTCACCTGCTTCCTGTAGTACAGTTTGCGCTGACTGAGTCCACCGTGGAAGTGTTCTGTCTAGCAGCCAGGTGGCAAGTGACTTGTCAGCAGAACAACGCCTCCCATACGCCTAGTGACAGGCTATAACAGCAGGCCCCTTCCCGAGCGACATCGTGCCCAGCCTGGCCAGTGAACCCCTCACGTTAATTCAGTGGCCAGTTGTATCTGTGCTCTCTACACCGAAGGCGTGCGCAGCGTGCGCGCTGATGTGGTGTACTATGAAGGCACAGCACCAGTTCACCAATAGCGCACTGCACGTGCACAAAGCGATCCGGTTGGCACGCCAACAGCCAGCGGATGTCCAGCATGTGGTGCAGAAAGCAGTGCAGAACAATGCGTACTTCGCGCATCCGAAGAATATCCTTGTTTCAATGATCGCCAGTGTGAGTGAAACGGACCGAAAAACGGTGGCAGAGCGAACCATGGAGTCAAGGCTCATAAGTCATAAAGTCATCAAGTATTGAGGCTAAGAAGAGCCACAGCAGCCCATATGGGTTAAGCCACTGAGGGAATATGGTATAAGACTAGAAAAAGATCAGAAGACAGCCTAACCAATGCAATATGCCAAGCTATAAAGAAACTATCTACTCCAGCATATCTAGTCCCGTGCACATGATCTCGATCGATGTCGTGTAACACACGCGTGATCACGTACCAAATGTGTGGTCGCAACATGCGCGTGAGTCTGCGTAACACACGCGTCACACACATATGTCAATCCCACTGCATCCATCCAGTTTCTCATCTATCCACTGCACATCTTATAATTTACGTTTATTGGATCTAAGGAATTTGCCTATCCTACTTTTAAACACTGGACAGGCTTTGTCCTGTCCGGAAGACGCCAGGGATGCTCAAGATTCCACCACTGAAATGGGACGCCCTGCACAGACATCATCGACTGGGAGGTCACCATCACTGAATCCCCAGTCACAAAATCAATGCGCCTCAGTGTGATAGCCGGTAACGCCGCCTAACTCACCCGTCACAGTCTGGGTGTGCAGCGATGCGTGAACCCAGCTACGCAAGCGTCAGCATCGGTGCTTGGCGAAGCAAAACACCAATGTCTGATTATCTCCCGACAGATGGCAAAGAAGGCCGATAAGAAGATTGACACCAATAAATAATTAGTTTAGCATGTCATGAATGCACAGGTAACGTGCGGCACATGCGGCACATGCCTTTTAAGTCTGGTGTTGGTGTTTTCATATTCTCTGGCTGTTATTCTGGTGACAGAGCGGTGTGATACCTGTGAGTCTATGCATACAGTTATGTTTCTCTAAAAGTGTTAGGTTGTTTGCTCCAAACCCATTGGAAGTTTGGAGCAAACTATGCTTGCAGGAGCGGGATATTACAGTACCCAAGCTCTCGGGAAGTGAAACTTTGTCATGCTTTTAAGCAAAGCATGCATGTAGTGTTGTCATTGTAGAAGAAATGAACATAAGCAAAATTATATTACCCTTTCCTGGTTTCAGAAAAAGGGGAACACGCGGTAATAAACGCACCGATGAATATGCACCAACAGTTATTTGAGAGTTATTTGGCGAAGAGTGCTGCAGTCACTGTTGCTAAATTTATAAATGCCACATAAATATCTAGAAATGTACATTCCAGCATCTTGACAGGCCCGTCTGATGTATAACCAGCAGATACTTCGCTCTTTATTGCACGAAATGATCTTCCAGTAGATTAAAATGATTGTGCTATGACAATGAGATATCAGTGAGCAGATGGGCAACGTTCCATTGTCATAAATGTGTTGCTAACTCCCGTGGTAAGCATACCTTTTTTTTCTCTTTTTTTCCTAAATCTTTAGCGGAGGCAAAGTGCCATCTGCTAGAGATTGCTACGTTAAAGAAGGAATTACGTTAAACGTAAGCATACAAAAATATATTGTACTTACCGGCGTAAGAATTGCAGATGAATGTTTTCATAATGTCCTCGATGGCTTGTGGCGAATGTTCATTTCAGTATTCAGCCCCGCGAAGAAAGAAAACAATCCATTTTCACGCAGGTAAATGTGAATGTAAAAGTTCGTGCGATCTTCTTACCCTCCATACTAAGGAAATGGAGATTGTAATGCCAAACTGGCTCTGAACTGACTCATTTCCGCGCAAAAACTAACTAACAGCAGTTTTCCGACCAGGCCAATATTTTGCAGGTGAGCGTTAACGGTTTGCACACGTTTTAGGGCACTGACATGGTGCATCGAATAAAAAGTTTATCTTCACCCCACTCTCCCAGTCATGTTTACCGGATGGTGCAGGACAATCCTGCACACCATAGCTTCCGGATCATGCAGGATAACCCTGTAAGACTACTATGTCCTGCAGGTTTGTCTGACACAGATGACACAAAATAATAATGCAGGTCAGTCTTGCAGGTTCTTTGCTGTCCCACAGGATTTCATCGGAATTTCACACCACATTTTCACTGGGATACGCATAATATGTGAGAACAATGCGTCTCGATGCATCGTCGCTGCACACCACACCCATCGTGCCTCGTCGCTGCACACCACGCCCATCGTGCCTCGTCGCTGCACACCACACCCATCGTGCCTCGTCGCTGCACACCACGCCCATCGTGCCTCGTCGCTGCACACCACACCCATCGTGCCTCGTCGCTGCACACCACACCCATCGTTCCTCGTCGCTGCACACCACACCCATCGTGCCTCGTTGCTACACACCACGCCCATCGTTCCTCGTCGCTGCACACCACACCCATCGTGCCTCGTTGCTACACACCACGCCCATCGTTCCTCGTCGCTGCCACCACGCCCATCGTGCCTCGTTGCAAAGACCACTTTATGTATATCTACCTGCATTTGTTTGCACACACGTGTGTGTGTGTATGCGTATGTGTGTGTGTGCGTGCGTGTGTGTGCGCGTGTGTGTGCGTACTTGTACCCAGTGATCTACAAGGGCGTTGTCAGGGTACGGGGCAGCCATCCATATCCACTCATCCCCTCTCACCTCATAACATCAGAGGCTTCGGTCCCACTGGTAGCGGATAACACGAAAAGGCGGAAAGGGGTCGTGGTTTCTGAGCATCATCAAATAAAACCTCTTCTAAGTCATTTTCGCTATAATATATGCAAAACTCGAATTCACACTCTTAAAGCACGTGACTGTTTTTCGTCCAGTTTATACAAAACCAGGCGGGTGTTTTGCGGTCATTTTTTGTAGTTCTACTTTAAGTTGCATCCTGAAGTTGTTTTAGTCATTTTTCTTTAATTCATGCTGTGACAGCTCGCAGAAGTAATACGACAACATTTTTCCATGTTCGCCTACGTTATACCGAGAAGAAACACCTATTTTTCACATCTGCTGCTGAACTTTAAAAAAGATGCTTCGCAAGTGGATCGCAGTTACCACACGATAAGCAGGTATGTCGAACACCCTTGTAGATTGCACGTGTCCTTTTTCATCTTTCGTATTTTTAATGGTGCGTTTTGCAGATATTTAGGAGAATTGATGATTTTCGAAGATTGTTATGGCCTATTTTGTGAAATTAGGGGACAACAAACGCTACCGCAGTATTTCCTATTCAACTTTGAACACAGACCTCAACTTTTTATGGTCAACTGGCCCATATGTGCAGTGACATATTCCATATTTCGTGACCGGTGAGCGTGGCTGGAAAGGCCAACTGTAGTGCTTCACTATCTGTGGAATGCGTGTTCTGAGCAGTTATGACACCCTGTGGCCACCATACGTCTCTTAAATACTGGAAATGAAAGGTTTATTTTATACAACCCACATGGGCCTCATTTGCGGCATTTCACGGCACTTCAAATACCACATTCATGGTTATGGGCCAAATGGACTTAATTCTGTCTGACACAGACGATATATTGAAAATAATTATGAAACAAATTGGCCACACAATGATGTTTACGACGTTTGACCACCTTCAAACTTTGCCCATTGGAATATATTGGCGGTGACTTGGCGCACAATTAACTTTAATCGTTGCCATTCAGACCCCAAATTAGCAGCATTTGTGGATGCACTTGGAAGTGACGTGACGAACACTCGCGTGAGACTCCCGAATTTCACTGAATATGATGTGAAAATTAGTCCTAATCAAACAAGCCTATCAGCGTGGGTGATGGCTCGATCATGCTTCACTTCACGACGGTGTTAGTACCGAATGGCGCAGCATAAACACATCAAAGGCTCCGCCAATTCAAACACAAAGCCAGACTAACGGCATGCTACAGTTAAATCGCCTTTACCCATTCCAAGCGAATGTCCTAGCATTAGCTACTGGGAACTTGCCAGCCGTGCCCCCGGGTGGCTCTTGCTGCATTGATCTTTGCCGCTTTATGACGTTCTGACTTTTGCCGCCTGAAAAATACTTCCCTGCAAATTCATTGCCTACCACTACATTTGCTGAATAATTCAGCCAATGTAGTAGCAGCCAATGACTTTGTGAGGAAGTTCTTTTTTAATTCAGCCTGAACTAAAAGCTATTTGGGATGCAGTGACATTCTCAGTTCTTTCTACATGCACATATGAACACTTTGAGTCGTTGGGCGGCTCTGGACCCCAGATCTCGACAGGTATTTAACAGAAGGCCAATGAAACACACCAGTCCGCAGAAACGCCAATGAGGCGGTGCAAAAACGGCGGTTTTGCAGTCAACGAACCATGGTCAACGAACGGTCCGCTGCTGTCGTCGGTAGCCGTCGGTCCCCCCACCGTGCAGGACCTGGGCGTTCTCCCGTTCCGGCCGACCGTCGGAGGCGGGCCGCAACAGCAGGCTGGCCGGCGACGTGCTAAACCGATCAGTAAGTGAAACCGCACATTTTCGCCACGCTGTCGGTGCGCCGGCCCGTCCTGAAGTACCGGTAATGGTCGCCGACCGTACGCAGGCGGGGAGCCTGCCATCTGGCTTCAATAAAAATGGCGACATTTCCGGCGCACCGGCGGCGCGGCCGACGCCAGCCGCCAGTCTGGTGTCGCGCGGCGCCGCCTTTGTGCTGCCATATAAGGCAAAGTAATTGCCTCCGCCGGCAAAAAGAAGGCGACATTTGTCTTCCGACGATATAAAACCTATTAGAAAAATAAACGGCTCAATTATCGCCGCCAAACATCACCTATAACTGCGCATTCCTCACCTCCGTACACCAATTACAGGGCCCACCGGCCAAATTATGTTATTGTAGGGGTAAAATTGTCCATCTCTACCGCGGGATGCTGGGCGGTAATGGGACGTAATGGAGAGGTGGGCCAAAATTGGCACCTGTGGAGGCGCGGACACCCACCGGGTCGGCGGGTGAGGTCCCGCACTTGGTGGCTGCGCCGCTGCGTCCGCGCCGGCCGCCGGCCCGCCGCCCCCGCCCCCGCCCCCGCCCCCGCCCTCGGGTCAGGCCGCCGCTGTCAGGGGGCGGCGGCCGCCGGTCGGACCCTTTTGCGTGCTTGTGTCCACCGTCATGACGGATGAGACATGTCGAGAACGCGGACGTGAACAGTGGCTCTCGCCGTGAACAGCGGCTCTCGCCGTGACCAGCGGCTCTCGGCAAGGAAGACGCAGCGCACCGGCGGTCGCTAACATCGCGGGTGTTGTGTGTATGTATCGAACCGTGCTCTTACCGCCGTAGCCATTTGGCGTCTTCAACTCCCTTGAATTCTGCTAGTTGGCGACTGCAAATTGATGTTTCAGTGATATATCTTTGGTTTGGTGACTGACGTCGAATACCTACCAGCTTGGTCTCTTGTCCAACACGACTAAATAATGGGGCTGATTCCTCAGTATAAACTTGATAAACGGCACTTCTAGTGCCACCGGGGTGATATTACTTCAGGGAACCTGGCACTTGCCTACGCCAAGTCACATCCCAGCAGCTTACCCACTTCCCATCAGGGCATGATTTCAGCCTAGATGACAAAGCTGTTACAGCTTTTCTTCCACCAACTCTGAGCAAATATAGTTGCTATGCTTCGTAGATGTTCTTACTAGAGAACAAATACGACTGCACATGCAGATGTTAATCACAATGGTGCAGCAATGTGATTTGCGTTCGGTTGAGGCGGCTAAATCTACGAGCTCGTGAAGTCTCTAACATAAATGACAGTCGCCCCTACAACGGTTTACCCAGCAAGATGAAAACCGCTACAGCATTCCGTACGCCAGATATGAGGGAATTCATTGCATTTGTGACGTATAGATTCCCATGCTATGAGCCGGCAAGGAACATCAGCGCACTCGACCGCGTAATATGCAAGAGAACTTGCTTGGGTGGGAATACATATTTTCAGTCGCAACACTGAAACTACGCCATTTTTCATGCAGCTTGGAAATACCTTATATGCACTTCTTTTGGCGTGCAAAATACGTTGAAGCATATTTGTAATTTAAACAGTATTTATTTTGCGGGAAATATATTTATTGTTCACTTTGGTTCGATTGTGGGACCATCGTAGTAGCAATGTGGTTTGGAAATTTTGTTTGGAAATGGAATATCATCCACATTATTAAAATTAGAGCTGTCACGCAACGATGTGGGAATAAATACGCGTGAAAGTGGACATTCGCTCTCCAGAGGACAGACAGCGCCATCAAGCGGGAAATTTTGGAACTGGACATACACGAAGACGTTAAGGCGATTTTTGAGAAATTAATTAATATTTTCGGTAGTGCAATTATTTTCGAAAACACTACATTCGCGCAGTACATCTAGCACGCTTTTAAAACCAGGCAGTAATACTACTGTAGCACCCCTTTGTGCATGCAAATGTGAAATGCCAAATGCAGTTCAAAGTAAAGCATGCTGTGGCGCGTTCGGGCCAACATCAATGAGACAGATTAACCACAAATCCATCAATGCAGAACTCCTTTTCATTGCTTTTTTTTCCAGTCCTATGATATGTGAAGCCACTGACAACTTAAAAGATAATCCTATGAAAAAATTATTCAGCGACATAATTGTATGCCAAAGGCCATGTTTACCCCCATCCGCCCTCTCATTTCAAGCATAGACTTATCAGCTACATTAATACCTATAGAGTAGGAGATCGGAAACGTTTCACCTCTGTTGCTTTTGGCTCAAGAGTGCCTACCAAGGAATAACATTTGTACAAGTATATTCGGCATCGTGGTTTATTCCCACCTGTATGTCGGTGGTTGGGCATCCATATTGTTTTCTGACTCGTATGTGTCGGTGCCGTATTTCGGGAGGATATGGGGCTTGGCAGGGATGAAGTTTCATTTTCACCGTGATCCATGGGGGTGCCCCAATGATTGGCACGTTGCACCGGCGAGGTGGGGGTAAAAAATTGTTCCCCTCTCAGGCTTTTCCCGCAATAGCTATGACCAAACGGGTCAGGGATATGGTCTTTCGGATACGTGGACATCAATACCATGGGTGGAAGTTTTCCAATATCACTGGGGAGGTTCAAGCTCTTCAAGCTCAATTTGATCTGCTGTGCACCCACAGGCCATAGGTCTAGGAGTGGAAATTATTCGTTGAGAGGAGTTGGCTCGAGCTCCCCAAAGTATATATTGTCAGATGGCAATTGCATTAGCGTATGATCCACTACAATGGTGGTTTTTTTTCTTACGTATGCATGTCATGCCAGATACAAAATGGAACACCTGAAGTGCGACCGCAACACACAAAACTGTGATCATCAGGCACACACTGCAGGCGAAACACCGAGCTCGTCCAGCCCCGATAACAAAGAAGGCGCTTCCCCGCTACTGTGCGAATTTTCGGAAGTGTTCGGTGATCTGCACGTCTGGTGCGGTACGCACTGCTCTGGCTGGCGCGCTGCCCAATAGTGCGGTGAATGTGGTCAGGCTGGCCGGCAGTAACGATGGTCTTCACAGCATGCAGTCAGGCTGGCTGGCAGTAACGATGGTCTTCACAGCATGCAGTCAGGCTGGCTGGCAGTAACGACAGCCTTCACAACATGCAGTCAGGCTGGCTGGCAGTAACGCCGGCCTTCACAACATGCAGTCAGGCTGGTCGGCAGTAACGATGGTCTTCACAACATGCAGTCAGGCTGGCTGGCAGTAACGATGGTCTTCACAACATGCAGTCAGGCTGGCTGGCAGTAACGACGGCCTTCACAACATGCAGTCAGGCTGGCGGTCTTCACAACATGCAGTCAGGCTGGCTGGCAGTAACGACGGCCTTCACAACATGCAGTCAGGCTGGCCGGCAGTAACGATGGTCTCCACAACATGCAATCAGGCTGGCTGGCAGTAACGACGGCCTTCACAACATGCAGTCAGGCTGGCCGGCAGTAACGATGGTCTTCACAACATGCAGTCAGGCTGGCCGGCAGTTACTGCCGGCCTTCACAGCACACTGTATGATAATCGATACTTGACTCAGGTGGCTGCTTGACAGTCAGCCACCTGAGTTGCTTCACAGCATCTGATATATGGCTATATCGTTTCCTGCCAGTCACTACTCGCGCACCGAAATTCCCGATCTTCTGCACACGGTGCACCTGGGTATCTGCACACGAGCCATACACGGACATGCAATATCACGCCGCGCACGACACAACAGCATGTAATGCTATTTAGCGTGGAGTCTGGGATCACATGCGGCGCGTGGGACAATGCGATAAGGATTCAGGTACACTTGTGAATCATGGCATCGATGTGTGTTCGATAGTTTGTCATGCAAAACGCCGCCCGGCACCAATACTAAGCATCATCAGCTCCGCCGCGGCCAAATTGGGTAGGGGATATTCCCGGTTGTGGGTGCATTCTACCCGTGCAACACCCATGGGCGTAACGTTAAACTTTACAAATATTGAGGGATATGTCCGCCTCAATTCAGATGTTGCCGGAACCCATGCCAAACACATCGCTTAACGTTTCAGATGTGACAAAAGTCCGGTAACTTTGGCGTTGCTACAGGGATGTTGTTTTATATACTTTTGAGGGGGCAAGTGCCCCCTCAATGTTGGCTTCCCCCACCCCAATAATTTCAACTTTTAGCATGGAACCCTGTGGAGTGTGCCCCAATCCATTTGTGCCTGCCCATTGCCTTCATGTATTCCCCCCCCCCCCTCCCCCAATCATTTTCAGAAATAAACAACTGTGCGTTAGCGACCCATTAAAGTTGAGAGGCTGGTTTCGCGTTGGGCCAGATGGTCGGTGGCGGTCGGCCGGCGCGACAAATGGCGGGTAAGTACCAGCCTACAGTTGCACGAGACAAATCGCAAGGCAACAATATTTGCAATGCATCAGTGAAAGTGGCAATTAACCCGCCAAGTCTCTCCGGTCATATCCTCACATTAAACCGCCAAGTCTCTGGGGGGTGGGCAGTTGATAAAGACCCCCCCCCCCCATCTAACTTGCAAACTATGCGGGGCATGAACGCGAGCTGGGAGCATCGGAAATTCCTCGATGAGTAGGGCCTGAAAATGGGCTCATTTTTAGGTTAAAATAATTTTTGGACTCAAAATGACCGTTTTGCAGACAAATTACCTTTTAACAACATTTTATGTCTACGTTTATGGTAGAGACAGAGTTAAAAGAAAAACACGCCATTTGAGAGCTAACTGAACAGCGAAAGTTACAAAATAGTCACATTAGTCCATCATGGGGCAAAATTGGCGGTGACCTTATCGCCGACCGGACCTCAAACACAAGGCTAAGGCATGCGTACTGTGAGCACTGGCAAATTGGCGGTGACCTTATCACCGACCGGACCTCAAACACAAGGCTAAGGCATGCGTACTGTGAGCACTGGCAAATTGTAATCATGCGGTAGCTTCATTTCAATATATTTTCACGTGTATGAGCCTTAAAAATCCTTGAAATTCTTATAGCACAATGATTTAGGATGTCCTTGACCTTGGCTATGATTGATAGTTTTGGTTCCATTCGGCAATTTAGGTCGTGCGATGCAAGTTTGATACTCTTACGCTATGAAAACTCGAGACAAACCGTAAAACAGGAGTCTCTAAAAAGGTTTTGCCCACTTAGCGAACTTGAGCTTGATCTGGCGTGAGGTCATTCTACGGAGGTTAATAAAATTAGAAAAGTTACTTCTCCTCGTGTGTATATATGCATATGAAGGAAAGAAATCCGGTTAGAAGAGCATGCATAATGCACCAATATTGAAAATTTGTTCCAAATTCGAGATGACATCAGGCCACTGAACTGACTTCAAACTAAACTCCGAGATATCCTTTCATAGGCATTGCCTAATTGTAATCACGTACCAAGTTTCATCTCATTATCTTTCCATTTTGATGAGTTATCGATCCTGAAATATTTGTCCGATGTCCGCATTACCTTTGTGTCTGACGTGTATCTACTTCGATAAAGTGGAAGCGCGAGTTATTTCTTAAGACGATTATTTCCACGTAAAGTTTCTATGGTTATCGGTTGAGCACCACGGAAAGTGACGAGCATGACAGCCTCTTTCATTCTTTGTTCTTTGTTGTGTTACTATGTCTAGGGCTTTGTTCTAGGGCCAC